>LPNX010620448.1:318065-364395 GCA_001517045.1 Pseudotsuga menziesii
AATGCATAAGGAATCGATGATTCCCTCTACCCCTTTTATGGGAAAAGGTCATAGCTCTTCCTTTGGAAACAATAGGTGGATGTGTCGAGCTGAGCTTGAGGTAGAAGGTGCAATTGCTAGGGCTAAGGTGGAAGTTGAAGTGGGATGCCTTTTTACTCTTCTCCCAGTTGTTTGTCGCCGTGGAGTGGTGGCTATGTTGCACATTCAATCTCTTGCAAATGTGTCTCTACTAGAACATCCTCCCTTGATCCCCCCTCCTCCAACACATCTATCATCATGCTCCAACTACTTAGGTGCTCCCTGCATGATAGAATTCTAGGCCTCGATTCTCTATGAGCTTGTGGTATCAATCACATCAAATGAAATGGCATTTGTGCCAGGTGCTTTGTTAATTTGCTTCACCCGCATCTTGAAATTGTTGTAGACATAGACCATGCCATTAAGGTGATGGACATCTTACTTTAAAGAGGGCCATTTTGTAATTAGAGGATGGTGGCCCATGGGCATAAATTAAAATTAATGAAATTAAAAAAAAATTAATTTAAAGATTTCTAACCTGTTGTAGTTCTTGGAGTGCATTTTTTCAAAACCACTCTAGTTGCATTCATACCCTCGAGAGGTGCAAGTTTGACTAAGTACTTGAATGGTAAGTTTCCATAACTTTGGGACTCTTCTACCATCGTTTGTCCACCAAACATATACATTGAATAAACGGAAAGGAAAGACAGTGACATATATTTTTTATTGAGTAACAAATAGATAGAAAGGAAAGACATTGACATTTGAAAGTTTGAAATAAATTGTGAAGCTTTCCTAACATCCTAGTGGAACTGCCTTAGACATTCATATCATAACCAAATGTCCCAGCGGCCAACCTATATATCTCCATTTGTTTGGAAATCTCTCAGAATTCAACGGTGGTCAATGCCATCCTTTGAACACATTGAAAAAGTCCATTCATAACTTTAGCATTAATAAAACCTCAAGCATAAGAGTACGCAGGGTTTAGCATGGGGTAGATCCCTTTTCCATGAATCGAATGATGGAGAGTATTGTCGATCGCTCATCAATTAAACTCCATATCTAGGCTCGTTTGGTGAATCCCCCCTCGCTTGTCCTCATTGTATTGATGGATAGCTTTCTTGACCCTATCCATGGCCTCATACATGATACAAGTAACCCATTGCTGGCTTGTCACCAACAACCAAGTGAAAAACCTTTTACCAAAAGTTTGCAATGGCACATAATTCCTACACTCATCCAAAAACTCTGATTGTGTTCACAAGTTGGGCTATGGCTGGTCCATTCGTTTTAGTGTTGTAGACACAAACATTCTACTCATTATTAACTTGATTGAAGTGTTCAACTTTTTGTTTGACTCTGTCAAGTTATTGGTGAAAGATGTAATGAAGACATGCCATCTAAAACAAAGTATGGTGATTCTTATCTAGTTGCGTTTTAATATAATCTGCACACTTTGTCCTTTCCAAAATTTGGTTAATTACCAATTTGTGTTTTCCACATGACCTTTGGAATGGTTTCATTTTCACTTCTATCGAGTGCTATTATCAATCGTTTATCTTGTTTCTTCCTTCTATCTCAATTATTATCATTGGTACTTGTCTGGATTATCAATGATTGCACTCTTCCTTGAGTCCCTTTCATGTTCATCTTGCACCATATTTGAAGTATGATGCTTGGATCACATTATCATGTTGTTGACGTGAGGTGATGTGACCATAATGTGCACTTCGTTGCTCTTCAAGGTAGTATTTCATGAGTACATGTTGAAAGTTGTAAAGATATATTGAGGTCATTGCACTAAAGGCTGTGCATTTGTCCAATATGTCTTTCAATATATGACAATGAACTTTGAAGTGTAACATAATCATTTTGTAGCATCGGTGTGTGTACTCCCTTTTATAACCAAAAAATCCTGAATTTCATGCTCATTTTTGCATTTTCAGTTTGGTTGTATGAGCTTGGAAGAGACCAATAGAGAAGAAGGGAGAGAAAGAAGGGCATTGGATTTTTTTATTTGCAGGAACTTGTTGTCTTATGGTTCAACATTTGAAAATCCTTCATTGTTTTCGACATTCTTCACTCCTTGAGTCCCCACATTTCAGTTTCATCAAGTTTCAACTCATACATTTTCCTGTCATTTCCACAGCATGTGTGGATAAGGAAGGAATTTCAATCCTCAATATCTATTGTTGGAAAACTGTGAGAGATAGAGGCAAAAGGTTGTTTTGGGACAATAGGAATCAAGTGCACCCTCTATCCTTTACTGGACTCTAAATTGAAGTGAGCAAAGAGAGGCCCATCACTTGTTTTAAGAAGTGTCGTACCAATACATGTACCCAAATTCCATTGATAGGCTCTGAATGGAGTACACAAGGAGAGACCCTTTTTTGGTTGGTTGGGTGGCTGGGCATCTAACAAAGGGAGGTTCGAAACCTTGATCATGCCCCCTTCATTCCTTAATGGAGAGAAAAGTTGTTGCAACTGACATAAAAGGCTGCATGCTTGCCCTTTAAATTTTCAAGAAGGCCCACCATTTGGCAAGGAAAAGATGTTTGAATGCACTATTTATTGAGTTGTATCGATTGGAACCTATGTCACAGGGTTCGGCGAATTTTATCCTTGGAGTTCGAAATTCGCCGAACTTTAAAAAAAAATCGAAATTCGTTTAAGTTCGGCGAATTCCAACGCCGAACCTCAAGGCGAACCGTATCGTATCGAATCGAATCTAATCGAACCTCAAAAAACTCGAATTTCAAGCGAATTTCAGGCGAATTTTTGGCGAATTTCAAAAACGAATTTCGAGAACGGGTGCCACTGTCCCGTCCTTTTCATCTTGCTCCGGAGTCCACACTACTCATTATTCCACGACCACGATTATCTATCAGGAACTACAACTATGGACCGGCCGGAACTGCTCTCGGATTCGACGGCATAAACAACCCGGACGGTGGACATTATCGCTACCGATTCGACGGTCTCTTTTAAAACGGCGATCTGGTTCTGGATGACCCCGCAATCTCCAAAGCCTTCTTGTCACGACGTGATGAGGGGAAAATGGAGTCCGTCCGGCACCGACAGTGGCGCCGGGAGAGCAGCGGGATATGGAATGGTGACTAACATCATAAATGGTGGGCTCGAGTGCGGGAAAGGAAGCAACCCTCAGCAGGACGACCGCGTCGGCTTTTAGATTAAGGTTATACTAAATTAGATTTTTATAGCCAATCGATTAAGGTTATACTAAATTAGATTTTTATAATTGGGTTTTAAATAAATGTATTTCTATTATTATTATCCATAAATTTGTATAGTTAATATATTACTATAAATTTGTACAGTTAATATATTACTATAGTATGGATTTAGAAATAAGCTCTATCTATAGTTCAATATTCATTAAAGAATGATTTGTTTTATTGTATAAACATTAATGATAAAATTTGATATATTTTCTTCATTTGTTTTATTGTATATTTTATTATATATATTATTATATATAAGAAATTTTTTATATTGGCGAACCTAATGCCGAACCTCATCCCGAACTTCATAAAAAAAATCGAATTCGAATCGAATTTCAAGGTCATCGAACTCGAATTCGAACTCGAACCATGTGACATAGATTGGAACAACCCAATATTTTTTATATATTCACCTGCCATCTTCAAATGCAAACTATTGGTGCTTTGAAACTCCAATACAATTAAATATCATTCATTCAATCATGTGAGCCTTCTAACTAATGGGAGGCATGGTGTAGGACCAAAATCATATTGTTTGAGCCTTCTAAATAATCTCTTATTGTTTGCTAACATAAGAGATCTATTCATAATTTTGATCGGGGTGTATTTGTAAATGTAGATATGTATTTGTTAATCTCCATGTATCTCCCATATCCATCTAGATAGACTGGATGTGGGTAACTACATTGAAAAATGCCCATAAAAAGCCACAACATCTAAGCCTATGCATACTTCCTAGTGCCTCTAGGAGGGAGAGTCCTAGGAGAGCCTTGGTAAATCCAGGAGAGTCCTTAAATGTTACAAGACAGTGCAAAGCTAGGCTAGAGATAGCTTGATGAGTAAGTCAAGGACAAATCCAAGGCTAGGGCCAAAGGTGTAGGAGTGAAAGAAGTATAAAGGGCCTTATGATGACCTTTTTTAAAGTCTTTGTGTTTCCCAAACAAGTGAAATGAACTTAGTGGAGTAGAGATATCTTTCTTGTGCTCGACTTTGGATAGATAGATAGATATTAAGTGGGCATAACTCACAATATCTATTATCATTTTGGTCACTTTAGAACAATGTCTGATAAAGATTATGGAAAAACAAGTTCATGTAAGAAGTCACTAGATTCACAAGACAAAACATGAACAAAGAGGAATTTCCCTTCAAAAAGCATTCGTAGAGGGTGCAAAAGAGAGACAACAGACACACAACGTATGGAGAGAGATAACATAGCATTATTCCAATTGAACAAAAGAATGCAACATTACCTACTTTATGAGCTAGAGGAAGAGTGCTAACTCAGAGAAAATTGGGTCTTGAAAGAGATCCCACCCTCATATCTCTTAACCAATTAGGCACCTACCATGCAAGAATTGGAAAAGAGCGGTCTGCAAATTGACATGTATGAAGGAAGTAATGGCTATAGGTGTAACACAGATCAATGAAACTCAACCAAATGTGTGTGCATCAATGACCTTACTGGCAAGCAGGTTAAAGGGCTTGCTAGAAATTGTGGATTTGAAAGCCACTAGGTCTGAAGCATTAAAGCTAGGAGCGATGCTTCCACAGTGAGAAATAAAAGATGCAAGTTATAGTCTTGTAGCTTCGAAAGATATAATGGACAATGGCCAACTCAAAGCAACATCATGCTATGGATCACCATCCTCAACTAAGCTAAGCATCTGGGCATTGTCACCTACAGGTCCCTATTAGAACCATTAGAGACAGCACAAAATTGGCTCCAAATGAGCCTATTGTCTTCCCATCAGGTTAGTGCAACTCTTTCGGATGTTGATCACACTATACCCTTCTATGCCCCTAAGAGGCTAAGACAAGCACTACTTTTGTCTATGAGCTGAACATTAGTAGTGTCTATCGAGGTTATTAATTGCCTAATTTTTTTTAATCCTAGTGCTATCCCATAAACACTAAGAAATGGGTCTCGAACCATTATTTGTAGTAATTTATCTTGTTGATTAGAAATCAATTAGTCTGGAAAACTCGATCTCCATCTTGGAGAAGAGCGAGTTGGAAAGAACATAGAGATCACTAACCCTCACTTTAAAGGAAAGAGATTGAGGTTTGTTTCGGTTCTTCAAGGATGAACCCCATCCTTCATATTTTGGGCGTTGAAAGAAATAACAAAAAGAGAAACCTCAAAGAATCATAGTCTATGCACAAGCAGGAGGTGCACTTAACTAAACGTGAATGCATGATGCATGGTTGAATCTGTTTATTAGTGGAAAACCACTGATGGATTAAGAATTAGAAAACATTGATTGACATAGGATGAACCTCTATTTACAAGGGATTGGATATTTGTTGAAGCCCACTTAGGAAAGAGAGGCACTCCTCCAGTGTCGTGTTCATTCATCCCCATCTCTGTATCATGAGTCTCCAGAAACATCTTAATAAACCACACAAAAATAAGAGTTTGGCCAACAAGTAGTTTTTCGGCCATGATCCTAAGCTATACCATTAGTTCAAGAAGGCTTTGTTGCTGTAGTTTCAAATGGCTATTGCTTACATACGAAGCATTTGAGGGGCCTAATATTGACTACATGCCTAACTTCTATTGGCAGTGAACAACACACACCTTTCTCAAGTGCAACATCACAATCATTGTAAGCATTACTGTAAGTAACCACTTGCTTTCTTGACAGAAATGGGAAAGTCACTAACATAGTTCCATGGTTAGTATTACCCCTCGAAACACACACTATGGGTCAATGTTTCACACCACTTTAAATCTCTCAATGTTTGGCACCACGTAGACTTGCATCCAAAAATGTTGATACCGGTGAGGCTTGCATATGGAAACTTATTCTTTAGGTTATGTAGTTCTCTGAACGAAATGGTTCATGCAACATCAATAACCCATGTGTGAATTTCACATTTGAGAGTGAGAAGTGGCAAAGGAGTGAGGGAATCTCTTTCTATGGCTGCACTAACATCTGACCTTTACTTGGATCTACCTCCACTAGATTGATCAGAGCCAACTAGCACCTGGCTTCTAATACAATTCAATTACTGAAGTTGGAGAAGGGGGGCAACTATGTTTTGAGAGAACATCTGTTCTGTATTTTCCAGCCACTAGAAGATCCAGTTATTGGGGCCCAATGGCAGTGTGCTTGCTTAGCATGATCAGATGGACACAAAAGATATTTTACATGAGTGTGCATAGAGATAGGTAGGAGGAATTGATTAAACATAACTGTATGCAGACCTATTGGTCTTTAGTCTTGATAATTTTAATGTACATCCTCATGGTCCACACTGAGTGCCTTTTTTCATTTGGTTGGTATGCAATTGTTCCCAACTGATCCACTGATGGTAATTAATAATGCTATATAATACTTAAATCTGAGATAAACATTCCATATTAAGAGTTAGAAGGTTTATGAGAGAGGAAGTATAATAGTGGAATGAAATCCTATCATAGGGATATGACACTGTTGTAATAGCTTGTAGTTATGAACATTACATATAATGATATATAACAACCACTAGCCAGAGAGGGCCCACAGGCATCAATAGAATGTTTCTGCTTCCTAAGCTTGCCTATTCTATGTCAAGATATTCATTGAAAATTTCAAAGATAATGTGTTACTCAAACAATACATGCCTTGTAAAATATGAATAGTATATCTGAAGTTCTTTTATGTTCATTTACCTAATTTATTCTGTTGTTGACATTAACATAATTTCCTTAATTCTTTTTTCCATTTCCCTGTGAGGCTGGCGCAGGACAGGCCAATTCTCTGGCTGCTTGTAATAAAAAATTTGTTAGCGAGAGGAATCAAATTATACATCTATTTTATTGTGTTGAGGCCAAGGTTACAA
Organism: Pseudotsuga menziesii; assembly: GCA_001517045.1. Taxonomy (NCBI): domain Eukaryota; kingdom Viridiplantae; phylum Streptophyta; class Pinopsida; order Pinales; family Pinaceae; genus Pseudotsuga; species Pseudotsuga menziesii. The sequence continues at coordinate 325,157 of LPNX010620448.1, forward strand.
AAACCGAACCGGTGGACGAACCGGTCGACCCTCAGAACCGGACCCAAACCGGAACCGGCCAAAAACCGGGTAAAAAGCCGGATCATAAAACCGGTCCACCAAAAATACAAAAACTACGCAAATTTTGAAAAATTATATATATATTCATGTGAATCCAAACCATTATTCATAAATTTGAAAAAAATGCTCTTGCTATGTGCCATACTGAGCATATTTTTTGTTTCAAACTTTCAGTATAGACAGTCTTGAACATCAAAATATAAACAAGATCTTTATCCTGGTTATTATCCTGTCACTGATTTCATATTAGAGAATACTACTTGGAGCTTAACATGAAGACAGGATCAGAAACATAAAGACAGTATATGATTCTTATGACATTGTGTGAACTCCAAGTCATCATTACATAATGTTGCTTTCGTTCTATATAGAACTACAGTATTGCTGGATGCCTGATTTCTATTCCGACCCTGTTTACGAATTGTTTAATTATGTAAAAATTCCATCCTGCAGTATATCCCATAAACCAGCCTATGGCTTGCAAAATATGGTGCGAAGGGACTGATTTACTATTGTTATAATCTTATACATATTCTGAACTCTTTTTAAATTTCTAATGGAATTTATGATTCAGCAATTGGCTCTACGTCAATAAATAAATATTTGATTATTTGAGCATAATTCTAGATTTGTATTTTCTTTTGAGATGGAATATCTAGGAAGTGGAAGTAATGTCTTAGAAAGTTGAAGTAAATGTAAACGTCCAACGAATGCTAGACAGCAGTTCTTTCATTCTGTCTTCACTTAAACCACAGTTTTACAGAAGGTAAAACATAAACATTCAACCAATGCTAGACACCAGTTCTTTCATTCTGTCTTCACCTGAACCACAATTTTACTGAAGGAAAAACATCATGTTATACAATGCATGCCAACTCAAAGTCGTGACTTATTTTGAGGATTGTTTCTCAATACACAATTTCTTTTGGACATGGAAAATACTAGGAAGTTTGGTAGTAGCTTATTCTAAAACCCATCAGAATATTTTCCATTTTTGAAAATTTAAATATTTTACCTTCTCCACTCAACCGGTCAAAAAAACCGGATCCGGAACCGGAACCGGTCAAAACCGGTCATTTCCGGTTTGAGACACTGGTTTGAACCGGTGAGGCCCCAAAAACCAGTCAGACCGGCTGGTTTTACCGGTTCCGGTCCGGTTTTTGTAACGTTGGTTGAGGCTTATAACATATGAAATTATATTAAATATCTTTTTGGGATTTCCTTTGAAGTACTGGTGTGTATATTTCAGACAATATTTCTATTAAAATATGTCTTGTTGTCACTGGCATTGGTGTTTCTACAGTTCGGGATCAAATCTGCTGTCTTAAATTCAGAGTTGCCACAAAACTCACGTCTTCACATGCTTGAGGTATATCTCTCAATATTCTGTATTTTTCTTTTTCTTTTTCTTTTTATTGTAGTATATTTAGTTGATAGTCTCAACTTTTTTGCTTTTACTGTGATGGTGCATCCTGAGAACAATTGTGAATATGGGTGCAAATTTACAAAGTGTTTGATTGCGCACTGAATTTTGATGCTGAAAGCATTTCGTGTGGTTAAAGCTTTGTCGTGGATTCCCAGATTTTGATTCCTACATAGGCATGTTATAACATAGTTTCATATGTGAACTCTCAGTGGAAGACAAAATTTAATGACTGGAAGACATCTATAAAGTGACTAAAAATTGGAAGAAATCTAGAAAGTGACTTAAAAACCACAAACTTAATCAAAAGTAAACATCGTTAACCACTCAAATATACAAACTTCAACATAATGACAATAGAGAAGGCTCTATGTTTTGATTGCTGTAAGCTGACAGGCCACTGATACAAACAGCTGAATGATGCCGATAAACTATGCTCATGCTGTATTTCACATTATAGACTTGTGTTTGTTTCCAAACATTTTTATCTTATTTTCCTGCTGAGTTTTCTCCGTACTTGGTACCTTTAGAAGAATTTTGTTTGGGGCTTCTCCCATTAGTTAGGCATGGGATGTACGTCAAATAATAATGTCATAGGATTACTCTAAGGCTATGAGGCGATGCAGTTCGTATGGTATATTTGCATAAATCTGGTGATGGTAAGTGTTATATAATTCTTAATAATGTACTTGTAATGGGTTGTCATATTGTACATCTATATATTATACTATGAAGGAACTTTTTTTGTTGTGATTTGATTGGGGAATATTTATTGTTAGTATTTCTTATTAATTGGAACTATTACAATTATACTAAATCACTGTTGGCTTATATGAATCATGGAAGAGATGTAAAGGATAAAACAGATAAAATTTATGTTTTGTAGATCTTAATTTTGGGATCCGAGAAAATCTTGATTTAATTTATTATTGATGTAAATCTTGATGTAATTTATTCCCTGCCAAAGGAGGGACTATACTTTTCAATTGCAAGTGAAAATGCTTTGACTTTGCATTAGTTCAGTTTCATGTAATAATTTTTTATAAAGTTTTCCAACATTCCCAAAAACAATTTATTAAATTGATTTTTTTGAAAATTAAAAATAAATTTCAAAATTTGTAAATTTTAGTCATTCCATTTTCTGATTGGTCAAAGAGGTTATTTATGGGACATAAATTCCTGAAAGTGTGACTGACTTTATTTTTAAAATGAGGAAAGAAAATTAAAAGACATTTAATATGGAATTTTGTAAAAGTGACATGTAGCAACCTTTAAAGGCCATTGTTTACTTTTATTTATTAAAAAACAAAAAAAAAATCGTTGTTGTCACTTCTCATGTGATGTTTTGATTTTGATGTGACCAATTCTATATATTTTTATTTTAAAGTTTTTATAAAGACAATTTCATGAGACATTTAATAAAATACAATTTATGTTCTTATGATTTCTCATTTACTTTCTCAATATTTACAATCAACCTAGAGCTTGTTTACTCTCTTAATTTGTATTTTAGGCAGGGACTTGCCACTTTGTGGTATTCACTTGTATTTTCTTTGCTAGGCCTAGAGTCTTGAACTATAGTGCCATTTCAGTGAGAAGTTGACAAAATCATGACAAGTGGTTGAATTGTTCATATCTACACAAGGTTAAATATGTACAATGAAGAACCATAAATAAATTATGCTCTACTTGGTGCCAAATAAGCATTGTTGGGATTTCAAATTGTGATTTTGGGTGGGATCTTCACATTCCTTTGGATAGATGGTCAGTTTCCTTGTTGCAAAAGTAACCCACTTTATCAAATATTGTAGGCAATGTTACCAAACTCTTTCGAGTTTAAGATGTTCCCAAGTTTGAATTTGCTCTTTGATGAATCTGAGTCAAGTCCGTGCTCTCTATAGCTGAACATTTTCCTGATTCATACTCTTTATTTTGATTTGTGAGCGAGCTAATCACGAGTTATTATGACATGATGTATTTGATTGGTGAGTGAGAGTTATCCATCTATTCATAAAGAGACACATAAAAAATTTAACTAAAAAACAGACGCATTTTTTCATATTTTTCTCGACTCAATTTCATAGCAGACCCTTATCAGACCTATCAATTGTTTAGAAAGCATGGTGTTTAGTAGTATGTTGCATCATCTATATACTTTGAAGTTTGAACTGAGTTATTATTGGAAATTTGCATGATATAAATTGCAGACTTTAATATTAATGAAAAATATCTACAATATTGAAATTTATTGTTTTGTTTTTCACTTTTTTCGAGTTGAATCTCAAGTTTTCAATGAGATGAGCGAGCTCTTACTCTTCCGATACTTGGACTAGAAGTGTCTAGCTCTTTTCTCAAGTGAACCATGAAGTTTTAGGAGAGATTCTAGAGGGTCCACCCAAGAAAAACCTTGTGAGGTTAATCACTTTCTCCTTTTCTGCGACCTCGATAGAAGATGAATCACTTTGCAAGCGATGTGGAGGGTCCCATCTGACATTGACTACTAGATTAGTAAGAACCCACATTTGTAGATCTGCAGGCTGTAACAAGTAGATCGGTTCTCACTAGGGCCTCAAGGAGGCTTCACACATTGGAGCAGTTTGACTACTCATCCCTCCATCTCCAAATTCTTCCCAATGGCCTCTAGTGTTCAGAAAGTTGCGGTAGACATTTGACTTTTGCCCAAGATCACACATCCCTGTCCCCTTAGTCCAGGATTTTTCATTGCACTGCAGTGTATCGATCCCTTCTCCATGATTGATGTCTCTGCTATGGAGTTCTCTTGTTTTTCCTCTCCTCTTCTCACTTTTAACTCTGATGTGCCTTGATGCCAACATTTGATGTTTGACATGGGTTTTGTATCTATATTATTTTTTATAACTGTTATCTTTCTTTATTTATTTTTCTAGTTTATGGTTAGGAGTGTCTTTTTCATTTCCTCTATATAGTTACACTAGTACTTCTAAGTCCTAGTGATCTGCTAATGTGGCCATTTGTTGAATATTAATAAAAGTATCTTATCTTCAGTCTCACCGACTCTCCAAGGTGAGCATGGTGACTTTGATATTAGGGCATGCATACTACAGACCTGTAGCACTTAATTAAAGCTAATATCTGTCCCTACTTTTGGAGTGCAAGACTAGTCTTATGGTGACTCATGACTTTATAAACCACCTCTTTTGGACACTTGGCATTATTAAGTATATTTAAACAACAAGGGGCTTATCCTTTCATTTTCATAATTCTTGTATTCTCATTCATACATTTTCTCTTCATAGCTTACATTCGAAAACCAAATAGCTTAATGTCATGTGATTTGGATCTTAATTTATAGATCGGATATTGAGTTTATTTCTAGAGCATTTTCCATGGGCTAGAGATATCATTGTTTCTTTGTTGGAAGTATTTCTGTGCTTAGAGGAAAATTCCTCTTATTGCAACTTAATAAACTTGGTCCTAACATGTCATTATTTACATGTCCTAACTCCTAACATTACATAATATTAATTCTAACTGTATAACTTAAAGACCCCTAACACCTAAGACATTATAAAATAAATAGCGCCATGTCTAACACCCCTCTTAATGTTCATTTTGTTTTCAGTGACTCCCAACCAGGCTCCAAACTTTTGAAACTTTTCATTGTTGATTGCCTTGGTGAAAATGTTTGCATCTTGATCTTGGGACCTGCAAGAAATCAGCTCTTTTCCTTATTCTGTACTTTCTCCATGATACAGTGAATATGAACTTATATCTGTTATGTATGAAATGAAATGCTGGGTTCCTCACTATTTTTATCAGATTCTTATTGTCACACTGCAAAATCACTGGATACATTTGTTGTAGCTTCAAATCACTTAATATAATTTCTAACCAAATTATTTCACAGTTTGTTCCTACTGCTGCTTTATATTATGTTTCTATTGATGGAAGGGCAATTGAATTTTGCTTTATACTAATCCAAGATCTTATGGCACATCAAGGATCGAAGGCAGAACCTGATGTTGATTCTATTATATTAACTTATCCTACCCAATCTCCATTTGAAAATCTGCTGAACCTGAAATTTCCATTCTTTTCAAATGTAATTCCACATGCAAAGTTCCTTTGATATACCTCAACAATCTCTTTGCTGCATTCTGATGCACCATCTTGAGACTTAAAAATTCTTGGCAACATACCGACTACAAACTATATGTCAAGTCTTCTTTTTGTAAGATATATCAAACTTTGTTTCACGTACATCTTTTGACTTGTCATCTTTTGAAAGTTCCTATTCTACCTCCATTGGTATCCTGCTAGGATTGCAATTATCCATTTTAAACTTCTTATGCAATTTTAATGCATATTTTGACAATGAAATAGAAATTCTGTCTTTAGCTGCCAAACATCAATTCCTAAATAATAATGCAAAGATCCCAAATTTGATATATTGAAGGATTTACAAAGATTACCTTTTTCTTCATCAGTCGACCTAGTGCTGTTATCTATGATTATCAATTCATTAACATATACCTCCATACCAATGATTTGATCTCCTTTTACTTTGATATGACGATTGCTATTTGAATTGCTTCTTTTAAATCTGCTCGATTTGAGATATTGATCAATCTTTTCATACCATTCTCAAGGGGCTTGCTTCAAAGTTCAAATTGTATGATCATTATGCATACCATTTCTTTTTAATTGACTTTGACGATAAATCCTTGCAGCAATATCCTCTTCCACATGTCTGTTCAAGAATGCACTTTTCACATTCGTTTGGTGGACCTGTAATGCAAACTGTGCTGCAATTGCCAACATCAACGTTATTGTGATCTGCTTGGTTTTGGGAGAAGTCTTTTCATAGTCTATGCTTTCCTACTGTGCATGTCCTTAGGCTTTTGCAAGTAGCTCGGCTTTGTGCTTATCAACTAAACTTTTTGCTTTAAATTTCATTCATTACACCCATTTGTAACCTGTCGCTTTTTTATTTGGTGGAAGATATGCTAACTTCCATGTTTCTTTTGCATCAAAGCATCATATTCTACTTGCATTTTCTCTCTCTGCTTTTCACTAGCCTTTTCAGAAGAAAAGGTATCATGAGAATTAGCAACTTCAAACATCAAAGCAAGATTTTACCTGATATAGTTATCTGGTTCTTGTTTTAAATTATCCATGTTGCATCTCATCTGGCTTCCCAACATAAATAGTTTTGCAAAAGCACCATAGCTTTTTCTGAGAACTGCTTTGCTTGTCTTCTTCTTTTTTCTCTAGCTCAATTCTACTTTTCTTCTCACCTCCTCTTAGTTGTTATAATAGCTTTGGGTTTTGTTTTTTCCACTCGCAAACTTTTATCTCTACTTATAATGGCCTTATTAACAAGGTCATAGAAATTGAATGCATATGATTTTGTGTTCTAACAGAAAAATATACACTTTCTGCTTTTCCTTCCTTTTATATCTTTCTTATCTGTAATATGAGCATATGCCAATCAACCAAAATCTTTGAACTGTTGCATGATGTCGATGAACTGTTGACACCAAACCGATCAAGAGGACTTAGCTGTACAACTTGATCTCAATTGGATTCATGAACAGATGTTAGAACTTAACACTCGAATTTTTGTGAACAAACCCATTGTTAATAGGTTGACTCAATGTTAGCGCATGATAGATTCCATTACTTGGTCTTTTGCTCCTTGATGGAGGTTGCCTCTAGCCTCTTGAGACTATGATCAGTTTCATTCTCTATAGCCTACTCACTTCTTCAGTCTATTGCATATCCATTGAGCATCTATCTAGCATTAGTTATTCTTTGCATGCTCCTGGGATTCTTTCTTGTCTCCATCAGGAGATCAACATGGCAATTCAAGATGACATTTATTGTGAATATATAGAAGTTACATGGATCTTCCATAAATAAGTTCTTGCTCCTAAGATGGGTGCTTTCTATGCAATTTAGAAATGGTCTTATTGTACGTCCTGATTATACTCAGTGTCATTAGTCTCATGGCCTCAAGTTCTAATCCAAACCTTTCAGGTAGGTTTACGCCAGCTTCAGATTGAGTCTAAGCATTGTATTGCATGGTTGGAGAGGGTATGTTAGCTATGCCATCTATAGGAGGTGGAATACGAGGGACATTTCAGTTTTAGATGCCCCCTTTACAATGGCATTAAGGGCAGATTCCACTTCGTTTTTTTACTCTATAAGATCCCTACACACATACATTTAATATCTTGAATAAAGTTTTCTATACCTTTACATGCATGCGGTAGTGATTTAGATGGAAGACCTTGCAATATTTTTCTACACTGTCATCAATTACTTTTCCAACTTCAAAGCATGGTGCAAGTTACCTTTAGAGCTATTTCAATGAGTGGCATCGGAGTGACTAGGGAAATGAGACCATGTACACAGTACAACATCTTGCTTTGGGTCTGGCTAAGTATTTCACACATGCTAGGGATACTTGTTTTCGACATAGATTGCATCATCAATCCAATCTAGGGTAGAGCCATACCATGAGTTTCTTTGCTTGGGCCTCAAGCTTGAGGAGGTAATTTTCTTGTGGTTTTGTTACTCATATGCCTTCGAGTATGGCCCAACCATGTCCTCTCAACCCTGATGTCCTCTCAACCCTGGGCACTATCTAGATGACATCATTAGGTAGTGCATTAATCTTTCTTAGTGATTTTGGTTTAATGATAGATACTTCTTCCTCTTTGCTATCTACCTCCTCGTATTGTCTTATAGACATCTAGTTGATCTTTAGCGCTCTCTTTCTTTTATTGGCTTCTTTGATGTAATATTTAGTTCATATATTTCATGTTTATCATGTTTTATGTTTGCGGTGTAGCCTAGGGCACCCCTACAGATGTGTATCACTAATGGTACTTCCTAGTCCCATTGACCTACCTTTTGGTAATTTCTTGGACATCAATAAAATGATATTAGCTTAGCGTATCCTTAACATTTTCGAAGCTGTTAAGCATTAACTATGTTTTATACTTCATTAAGTTGGCTTGGGAGATATAATTAATCTTTGATTGCAAAACAACGAGGTTTGGAAATATGTTTATCGCCTATTTCATTTTTCTTTCGCTACAGCTATACTGGATTTTATTTCAACAGGATTCAATTTTTGTAGACAACTTTTGTAATTAGTAAGATGCTATATTAACAAAAATGCACTCCCATGCAGATCTTTTAGAAAATCTTCTATAGGATTTACAGCAGCAAATCTTTTTGAAAATCTTTTGCGAAGGATAGAATACATCTGTCATAGTTTCAATTTTGGTTTCATTGAAATCTGCCTCACTGGACATCTTAATTTTGTATTTTCATTCTGATCAGCTCAGCTGTAGTCTTTTGTTAATAAAAAATGTAACAATAATGTTTCCATCGATAGTTCCTGTGTACCAGATTTTTTCTATGTTCACATGAAATCAGTTAATGGTTCTCTCTGCTGTGGGGGAGCACCCCTTGCCCCCTCGCTCCCAAAACGCTCCTAGTTTTGGAAGCGTGCTCTTGAGGTGCTCCCTACTTCCCCTATACTAAATGCTCCTATACTAGGTTGATCATTTGATGACAATGTTACGGTACTTCCCTTCTTTGCCAAGCTCCTACAAAAGCTGTCATGGTTGATCATTGGATGACAATGTTGTAAGTTATAACTACTAAATGATTGATGTTATATGGTTTAATCCATGTTTTCTATAGATAATTCAACACCCTACATGCTTTTTAGATATAAATCCATTAAAATATATACTATATAAAAAGCGCTTCTAAAACGAGAGCTTTTGAAAATTTCACTTTTTTCGCTCCGCTCCCAACAACATATGGTTTTCCACTGTATCCTGTGTACCGATAATAGGCAGGGGTGAGATTGTTCACTTGTCTACTACCTTTATTTCTTGCAATAAGATGATCAAGACAACCAATGTTCCCCCAAGTTTCCAGGATGCGGAAGTGTGGGAGCGGGGAAATGCACATTGGGGACGTGTGGAGACCATCCCCAAATTTTAGGGAATTCGGGGGGGGAGGGCGATCGGGGGCCATTTAGTCATAAAAAATATAAAAATATTATAAATCCCGGAAATAACAATTCATCGCGTGTAATTATAGTTTAAGCTGCTCCTTGTAAATACAATCTAATTCTTCAACGATTCAACACATTTCAACATTGTGTGAATCCATGGCTTAGATGTTGTAATGGGGAAATGCGATCAGAGGACCCCATTTCTTCATGATTCCAGAGAGCATCACATTATTTGAGGCTTTCAAGTTCAACATATAATTATGCAAGAGTGAACTATTAATCCTATATTGGGTCCTATTCATCAATAACACCCTGTTCCCCCCTCCTCTAGGATTTTAGCCCTTGCCTCTACCTTGAATTTTGAAGTTGATCCTCGAAGGACATTACTCAACACCCTACAATTTCGATGAAACTTCCAAAACCAAGCATTAAAATAAGGTAGAATTAGAAAAAAAAATCATGCTTAATTAGTGATTTTGCGCTTGACTAAAGGGTACATTTTGATGAAGGTCATGATAAAGGAGTTCGACAATTAGCACCGCCAACATCAAGGTACATAGAGAGGTTGATGCGCTTGATTGGATGACAATCCCTTCACCTCATACATGATAAAATCTAGTGGAAATGTTGCAATCCTGAAATCCTAAAAACTTTTAAGTCTGTTGAATTCTGAATGGGATCTAAAATGCTACTTTTTGCATATGAACTCCGATGAGGTTGGAACCACTCTCAAACATCCTGAAACAATTAATGGTAATGTTCAAAATTTAAGTAAAAGTGGTGTTTTCCTTATCTTTCATTTTCTATCCTTATTTAATATTACCATTAATACTGTAGCGACTAGGAGCCCCCCACTTCACCAGTGCACACTTCAAAAAAGGGGGACGAGCTCCCCCCTGTGTTTCGCACTCAAAGTTTTCAAATTATATTATCCATTATAAAGAATGAGTTAAATTTCCAAAGCCATTTGCTGAAACTTGTTTGCATTCAACTCTTATTGCAGCATATTGGTGGGGGCAGTTTGGTGGGAGCTGCACTGATTTGAAAATTTTTGCAATTCGAATAACGAGCTAGCCATGCAATGCTTCTGGATATGAACGCAATTGCAGTGTATTTGAGCGTATACACACCAAGAAACGAAACCGTTTGGAACACAAACGGTTGAATGATATGGTCTATGTCCAGTACAATCTTAGATTGAGGCGTAACCAGTTGTTGAACAAGACACCAACATCAGGAAACATAACCTTGGATGACTTTGATCCATCATCAGAGTGGGATATGGAGACTCAAGCACCAGTATTTGATAATGGAGACCTTTCTTGTTTGGATTTGGACCCACCTCCAGAGGTTCCATCTTCAGGGCTAGGGGAATCAAGTGGGGCTCAGAATCCCACTCCTGAAGAGGATGAAGAGGATGAGGATGACGATGATGAGGAGTAGTAGACTACTAGACACTAGACTTTAGTAGTAGTAGCTAGTAGGGTAGTGCCATATGATCACTTTATTGCTATTCATTAGTACTATGGTTTATTTTTGGATTGTAGGGGCCATTTAGAGCCTCTTTGTTGATGTACTTTGGTTCAGATCCTTAGAGATGTATTGCACTAGGTGCTATTTTGGATATTTGCACCCATATTTGCTATATATATGAGAAACTTTGCATATTTGTGTATTAATGGTTTGGATTCATATGTATGCACATGAATATTTGTGTTTTTTTACAAAATATGAATATTTTATGTATTTTTTAGTCAGCTGGTTTTTTACCCGGTTTCCGGTCCGATTCACATTTTCGGCTTCGTCGGTTCGATGACCGGTCCGGTTCCGATAACATTGGTATTAATATTGCACAACCTTTACTTGAAACCATTCAAACGATTGGGCCATACAATGCCATTCAAGTCATCACAGATAATGCTACTAATTGCAAGGCAGTAGGAATAATCATGGAGGATAAGTATCCCAAGTTCCAACATATTTTGGTCAGGGTGTTTGGTTCACACATTGGACCTTTTGATGCATGATATTGTTAAGATGAAGGACCCTAGTTACCGATGGATTGGTGCCTTGTACAAGAGAGGTAAGAAAATGATAAAATTTATTACCAATCATAGCATGGGCCACCACATTTGTTGCAATCACTCTATGTTGGAGCTATTGAATATTGCGAAGACTAGATTTGCTAGCTACTACCTCACCTTCAAGGAGGCTTTTGAAGGTAAGAGAGGCATTGGCTATTATGGTGTCAAGTGATTCATGGTAGGGATTGAAAGGCAGAGCTGCAAGCGCATTTGATAGAAATGACATTCATGAAGTGGAGGACACTGTTCTTGATGGTCATTTTTGGGCACAGGTTAAATATGTTCTACAGTTCGCGAAGCCCGTTTATAATGTGATTCGTTTTGCAGATACAGATCAGCCGGTGATTGGGGAGATGTATGAGCAAATGGATAGCATGCTTGGTCATATCAAAGACATTGTTGAGCAAAGAGATGCAATCTTGTATGACCATATTCATAAACATGTGGTCAAAAGGTGGGATAATTTGAATGGTCCACTCCATGCCCTTGCATATATCCTCACCCCAAAATATTATTCTCCATCTTGGTTGGCCCAACCTGCACTTGGTGGTGGAGTTCGGAAAAGACCACACACAGATCCAGAGGTGCAAAATGGGTATATGCTTGCATTAGACAAGTTGGTCCCTGATGAGGAGGAGTGTGCTCAAGTACGGAGTGAATTCAGCCAATACATCAGTGAACATGGAGTCTTTGGTACCTTGCATGCAACCAAATATCGAGAGAGGTTGGATCCTATTCGTTGGTGGAATATGTATGGCAGTGGTGCCACATATTTGCATAAATTGGCGGTGAGGGTGCTTCCACAAGTTGTCAATAGTTCTTCTTTAGAGAGGTGTTGGAGCACCTACAACTTCATCCACAACGTCAAGAGAAATAGTTTGAATATAAAACATGTCGAAAGTTTGGTTTATGTGCACTACAACTTGAGGTTGTTGTCCCATTATTGTGAAGCGACCAAGAATGATAGAACTTTTTTGACTTGGGACAACAATCCAGAGGAGGCTAATGTGGAGGATGGAGCCATTACATTAGAGCACTTGGAGGATGAACTATTGGGTGATTTGATTCATACATCAGAGATGCCACCTCCAACCACCAGCAGGTTTCTAGATGCTTTGGTAGTGAATATGATATTATGATGCTTTGTTTCATTTCATGGTTGATGTTATCTGTTAGACTATTAGAGTTTGTTGATGGCAAATATTATATGTTGAAATTTGAAGATTGATGTTGTTGATGATTGATCATTTGATGACAATGCTACAAGTCATAGCTCCTAGATGATTGATGTTATATATGACATGTGTATTAAATGGTTATATCTATGTTTTCTATAGCTAATTTGACATAATACATGTTTTTTTTAATATATATGCATCAAAATATATTAATATATATATTATATAAAAAACGCTCCTGAAATGCTCCCAAATCGGAATCTTTTGAAAATTTCGCTTTTCGCTCCTGGTTTCGCTCCCAACAGTGTAGATTTGACCATACTCAAGGAAGTTCCAAACAATTATTAGAGCCCATGTCAAATTCAACATTAGATTATACTTTATATATTCCACAAGGGGATGAAATTCCCTATCAAATAAATGAGTCAACTCACTCCAATCAGAATAGATCAGTCTATCACAAAGCACTCCCTCACAGAGTATGCAATGTGACCTCTAGCCTCATACACTCTTAGTCAACACACATGACTAATCAAGGATAAGCATCTCGAGCCGCATACACTCTTAGTCAATAGATACGACTAATTAGGGTTACACTTGGGCCATCCTCCTCTAGCCATTGGTCTACACACATGACTCCTCTAGGAGAATGCCTACAGAATGTTTGCCCGATGTTGGAACCATGGAGAAACATCAACATGATTTCTTGTAGGCTACAGGCAAAGATAGATTTCATATTTACTAGGACACTATTAAAGAGGTTTAAAATGAAGTTTTATAATTAGAAAAACTTGAGACTAGTGCTTAGGGTTGAAGTTGGGAAAATGGGGTCAATCAATGCTAGTAGATAGAGTTCTATAATCATCAAGGATAGATAAGGATTGAATGTCAATCCTATCAAATCTTTGTAGACTAGATCTATCTCAAGGATCTACAAAGGGCCACAAAAAGATGGAGCGTTCTACTCCAATAGATAGAATCATCAAGGATAGATAAGGATTGAATGTCAATCCTATCAAATCTTTGTAGACTAGATCTATCTCAAGGATCTACAAAGGGCCACAAAAAGATGGAGCGTTATACTCCAATAGGTTCCATGTGTCTCTAGGGTCAAACAAGAGTCCAAAACCCTAGAGTGCTACACTTGAATCATGCAACAAACTCCCTCAGTCATGTGGCATGTGTGAGACATCCCATCAATAATGCTACTAGGCAACCCGTGCCTCCAAATATTTGTACAAGGAGGGCAGTCATTGTTAGACTTTCATTAGATTATAGCTGTATATCTTAATTGTATTTATCAATAGGATCACTAGAAGATAGACAAACAATAACACGTGTATTTTTATCCTGGGAAACCCAAATGGGAGAAAACCTAACAACCTTCGTCTAGAGATGATAATTATGAGATCAGAGTACAATGAAGAAAAAAGAGGCAATATGGAAAAGCTTTCCGAAGATAGAAACCCTGAAAACAATCTTCTTCTACAGTATATGCGAACTTCTCTCTTTCCCAGAAAATTGCGAACTTCACTGTGTTGCTGTGCTGCTGCTGTGTGGAATAATGAGGAGGGGCGCCTCCTATTTATACAAATTTTCCACTAATAATTTAATTGGGGCCACCTTCTCTTGGGGGAGCAATATAATTTATATTTTGTAATTTATTTTATCTTTTCTATTGCTTTCTTTTCTCCCCAAGGTCTACATTGTTTTTTTAGGGTTTGTATGATTGATTACAATAAGTTCATCTCCCGTAGGAGGTACAATACAAGAACAATAAGAATAACTTTTGAAGTTGCACAAACTCCAACACTCCTTCTCAATAAGGAAGATATTCTTCGGTCTTCATCAACATCATGATCATTTGGGTTTTATCTTTACATCTATACCGTCTCTATCATCTCTAAACGTATTGAAGGTTGTCTTTATGTATTTGTTCTATTTGGATGTCTGAGACAAAATCTCTTGCTACCTATCCATCTCTACTGTCGATGGAATACTTCCATGCCTGGCTAGATATCATGGATGAGCAAATGTGTACGACCATCTACTACATGTGCGTCTCATTTGTCGATGGGGTACTGCCATACCCGGCTGAGAACCTGAACGAGTAAATGTGCACAACCATCTACTGCATGTTCGTCTCATTTGCCGATGGGTTACTCCCATACCTGGTTGAGAACTTGAACGAGTAAATGTGCACGACCATCTACTGCATGTTCGTCTCATCTGCCGATGGGTTACTCCCATACTTGGATGAGAATTTGAACGAGTAGAGGTGTCTGTGCAATCACGCGACCAGCTACTGCTTGTCCGACTTATCTGTCGATGGGATTTCTCTCATACCTGGATGAGCACCTGGACGAGCTGAGGCACCTGTGTGAACCCAAGCATCTACTACCTGTCTGTCTCATCTGTCGATGGGATTTCTCCCATACTTGGCTAAGAACCTGGACGAGCAGAGGTACTTGGGAAAAAGTATGGTAAATGTCTCTCAGTCATCTCTCCCTCTTAAGGAGGGATATGTTCTCTTCTACTCCAAGTATTCCGCGAAAGTATTTAAGCTTCATCTTGGGAAGAGGCCTGGTGTGAACATCTGCAGTCTGGTCATTGGTCGTAATATACTGGAGCTCGACCGCACCTTTCTGCACCATATCATGTATGAAGTGATACCGAATCTCTATGTGCTTAGACCTGTCGTGAAATACAGAACTCATTGACATCAACACAAAACTATGGTTACTATGGTGAATCACTGTTGGCTTTGGATTCTGGCCAAACAATCCTGCAAGAAGTTTACGAAGCCAAACTACTTATTGGGATGCTGAACTTATAGCCATATACTCGGCCTTTACAGTACTGAGAGCTATTGAGTTGTGCTTCCCACTGCACTAGGAAATTACTGCAGAACCCATACTGAAACAACATCTTGAAGTGCTCTTCCTATCTGTAGTGCATCCAAACCAATCTGAGTCTGTAAATCCTTGCAATCTCAAGTCACAATCTGAATTCTATCGTAGATCATATCCCACAGTGCCACATAAGTATCTGAGCACATGTTTTGCAGCAGTCCAGTGAATCTGCCTCGGTTCGCACATGAACTGACTGAGGGCATTCACAACAAAACAATTGTCTGGTCTGGTGTTCATCAGATACATCAAGGACCCAATCATCTAGCGATACATAGTGGGATCGGTCAAATTTGAATCTGAAGCAGATTCTCTCAGCTTCTTCAAATTACATCCATTGGAGTATCTATGGAATTACAATCCAACATTCTGAATTTCTTCAGCAAATCCATCGTGTATTTTCCTTGACCTAGGAAAATCTTCTTCTGCCTTTATCATACTTCTAATCCCAAGAAGTAATGTATCAACAATGTCATTGAGGAAGGTTGTCTTGGCATCCATCTAATACAACTTCCATCCCATTGCTGAAGTAATAGCAATGATCGATCTGATGGAAGTATATCAAGTCATAGGAGCAAATGTCTCATCATAATCGACTCTCTCTTTCTGAGTGAACCCTCTGCCAACAAATTTGGCCTTGTATTTTTCAATGCTCACATCTACTTCATGCGGAGCTTCATGCTATTTTGCAAAATTTGTTGTGCCCATCTGAGTATTTTCCGACTTACTGCCATATATTGTGGGAGCATCATCTGGTTCAACTGGATCAGTGGGACTGATTGGTTTATTCATTTCTTCAGACTATTTCTTAATGTTTGGAGGGAAGATGATCTCATCTCTTCATCGTCATCGATCTCCATATTTGATCCTCTTCCTTTTCGGATAGCCATTTCTTCTTCAAAGGTTACATCTCGACTGACTTCGATTTGCCTCGATTCTGGGATGTATATTCTTTAAGCCTTTGAGTTTGAAGACTTGCAATATCCCACGAATGTTCCCTTCTTGCCCAAAGGTTCTAACTTGGGCACATGAATGTAGAGTAGAAAGTAATTATCCATCCTGGTGACGACCAGGTTCATCAAGGATCCTTCAATTGTTTTTTTTTTGAGTCACGACAACAGTGTCGTCAGGTTTCTATTATATGTAATAGAATGGAATCCTTGTTTTTGAGGGATAACTCCCTTTGTCTCTCAGAAGTCGATTGAGTAAATCTTGTTGAAGTAACAGGTAAACCGACATTCGTAGAAGCTTTCTGCTTCTAATCACCAAATCTCTGCATGAGATTATTCTGGGTCTGAGATTCATAATGCATGCTTCTAGAGGCTTTCTGCTTTCGTTCCATCCGTATATCAGTGTGATCACTTGTCCTTGTAGATCATGGCGTTCCCTACAAGTCAAATCCTGTCAGATGGTTAGCAATATTTCATAATCAACGACTTAACAAAATAATGTAGGCAACCTTTTAGTCAATGCTTCGACACAACACACGTAAGGCCATTATTTGGATGTTTATGGTGTCCTTTATAGCATACCATTAAGAGTGTGTACTACTCCAGTATGTTATAAAGGAGTTGTCATCCTAAATGGGTTGTGCAACATGACAAGCTATTTAACTACCTGAATTTAGAAAGGTAGATCTATGTAAAGTATATTAAAAAAAACCATATGTAATCTAATAGAGCATGTAAAATCAAATACTTATCTTTTGTAGTTTTGTGGGTGGGCTCCCACTATCAGAGTCAACTGATCTTCATATGCTTGCTTGACGATCATCACAGTTTGAATCTTCATCTCATGCCTTAGAAGAAGAACTCTGAACGATCATCCTTCCTTGGCTCCTTGAGAGGAGGGTCTTCTTCTACATCAACAATTGAAGCTTCATGCTTCCTTTTGTTTGAACTTCGACAACTACTGGCATAATGATCGTATTTCTTGCACCTTCAGAACTGTATCTGAGACAAATCCTTCTCTTGTTTCTTTTGATCTGGGGGAGGACTTGACCTTTATCTTGGTGCTAGTGATTGAAGGGCTTCCTTGCTCTTCCCTTGCCTTTCTTGGCATGAGATATGAACGCTTGATTCTCCTCAGATTGGGCGCCATGAAGTCTTTGGCGTGTTGTGATTCTTGTTTCTTCTCGAGTGCCTTCTGCCCATAGCTTATCAAATTTGGGAAACTTGGTCCGACAACTTATAGTTTGGATGAAAGACTCCTGTTATCACCAACCTTGTAGTTACCTGTGTGAGGTAGATCCACGATGGATGGTACAGGGGCAAGCAACTAAGCAAGTGGAACCAAGACTGCCTAGACTCTCAAATGGATGGTTGTCACGCCAATCAAGGCTGCCTTCACTTTATGTTATCTAAGTCCAAGACAACAATAGGGGAGACTCGGATCTACTTCCAACAAGAGAGAGCAGACCTAGACACCAGAACACATCAAATGTGGCTTTGAGGTACGTAAGGTGTAAGGTAAAAGGAAACCCTATCTCTAGGGTTAAGGTACTAGCAACTGATGGAGATGGCCACTGTCTTCGGAAACGTAACTGTGACAGGGTGATCAAGGACAAAGTTGGGACTGTCTAGTACCAAGGAGACAGACTCAGTGAAAGATATGAAAGTATCGAGGAATGTTGGCAAAGAGAACAGGAGGAAGGTCAATTTAGGGCTAGCGCTAGACATAGGAGATCAATGCCTTTTGTGCATTTCGCAATGGAGTCAGTATTAGCACAACGTTTCAGTGAACCCACCTAGGATATACCTGGATCTATGGACCCAGAAAAGGATTTGGCCCGGAAGATTCAGGTTACAGGGAAATCAGCAGGAGGAGGGCCAGTGCTAGGGTTTGGAGAGGCAGGTCTGCAGATCTAGAGCCACCAGGAGACTATCAGCTCAGCGTTGGGGAGGAAATGAGATCAGGATGGCCCCATCTACAAACCTAAATCATAAAATTGCAGGAAAAATAAGATCTAGAAAAATTAAAAATTTGTTGAGGGGGGCTAGGGGGCTGAAAGATAGTTTTTCAGATCTAGGGCAACTTGGCAGGAACTAGCTCAGCGTTGGGGGTGTTCTGGAGTGCTCAAGCCCTGATGTATCAGCCTAGTCTGTTAGATTTCAGAAAAAAGGAAACTACGGAAAAGTATAGTTTTCAGTGAAGGCGCTAAGGTTGTTCTGAGTCTGAAACTCAGATCTAGGTCAAACTGCCATGAATCTGGACAACATTGAGGGTGATTTGGACTGTGTGGGACCCGATCTGTCAGTCTATGAAGTTAGAAATCAAAAAAAGTCAAAACCCTAGTAGGTCAAATTTTTAGTGGGGGCGCTATGCAGTTTTCAGGCTAAAAATCAGATCTAGGTCAAACCAACAGGAATTTGACCAGCGTTGCAGTAGATTCAGTGATGGCGAGGCCCGATCTATGAAACTCAACAATGGTTTGGCCAAAGATTGGACAGTTCCCGGATTTAGTATTTTTTAAGGGTTTTTTAGTACTTTAAGAATTTTCAGAAAAATGGAAGAAAATCAGGTACAATGGATTCAAATCTGTTAAAGAGAAGAAAATTACCTGTTGGATCATACTTGGAAATGCTTGTCGAAGTCTTAACAGTAGTGATCCTTGCTATCTTGATCAATTCTGGAAGATCCAAGTGATTTCTATGACGGATGTAAGCTCCAAGCCACCAATGCGCCCCCTACCCTACATGAGCAAACGTCAACAATATCAGATTTGCTAAGACAAGATGAAGAAACTAAATTCTATAGGAAAGTAAAAAAAAGTAATCATAGATCACAATGAAACTAATGAAAACCCCCTGATCCAAGACGAAGATTACCGAACGAGTTGAGGCCCCCCTGCAAAAATGCTCCAGCCAAAACACCCTCCTGTAGACAAGACAATGATAGTAGAAAAAATATAGATCTCACATGAATTTCCACAATGCTAGGAAGCAAAAGACTATCCAATCACCATTTGAGAACATCAGATTCAAAGCAGATCCAGAAAATATCCACGGAAAAATCTTTCTATTATTCAGATCCAAGAGCTAAAGACCCCTTACAAATGAGAAGCTCTCTCCTTTAAATAAAAATGAGAGAACCACAATCATAACCGAATCCTAACCACTTTCAAAACAAGTGTTTAGGATTAAAAGATAAAATATACTAATCAATGGTTGAGATGAGCTCAACATACAATACATGGATCAATATAACCATAAAGTACCAAAGTGGACTAAATCACCCATAAAGAGGGTACCCCACTCAACAAGAAATAAATGAAGCACATGGTGGGTCCATGGAGTGTTAACTAACTGCCTATAGGTGCCCCATGGCACAATAAAATAATATAACATTTTAATTCTTTGACTTTGTGCCTCCTTGAGGAAATTGTGAGCCTCCCAAAAGCTCCAGAAAATAATATTAAATGCCCAACAAAATAGGTGTGGGCCCAATTAGGTGTTGCAACTACGGGAGAAGGTGCGGAGGACATCACTCTCATCATCATGAATCATTCCATGTCATTTCCTTGCCTTAGTAGCCCAAATTGATTTCTTCAATAGCTATTTAATCATTTTTTAATTTGCTTCGGGAAACGTGAACCTGCCAAAACAGCCTCCTAGGGTGCCTGCGTTGTCAAACTGAGCCCACTAAGCTCTCTGGGATGGGGGTACTATGGTACAAACAAGTGGCTGCACCCTGTATGTCCATACAACGCCCTAGGAGATCCAAATAAAACATCTCCTTGCTCAGACACATCATCCTGTGAAGCAAAACTGCATCAGAAAGGTAAAATGAGCCTGATCATTTCTGCAAGTGCCCGGAATTGAAAATAAACTGTCTCATTAGACTCAAAGAATCCAAATCCATCTAGGGTGTATACTCATACCCCTCTCGGGTCTTTGCCTGATCATCAACAACATCCAATAGACAATATAACCATCTGTAAATGATCAGATACCAATAATATAACTCAGACTATCATCCATCTGCTGCAAGTGCTATAAGGCTAAGACATGCTCTACAAATCATTTAAACAACAATAACAACAAGTAGCAATCATTTCACTGGCGGTGTATCAACCAAATACATATATAGGGCTTTATTTATTATTACTGAGACTAGACTTTCAAGACTATACTCACTTCATAGTTGTAGTCAATTTGCTAGTGAAGGGTGAAGGATGAAATTGACAAGGCTAAGGCAAAGGATGACTTCCTACTTAACCTCATGACACTTTGGATATGGAAAGAAAAAACTCACTAAACCAATGTCAGACAAACAACAACACAAGGAATGGCAGTGCCTCACAAATGGTTGAGTTGTTTAGAGAGTGCTTATTCAACTTAGGCATCATGACTACATCAAGCTTGATCCCGTTTCATTAGGATCATCAATTTTATTTCCATGGCCTTTTTGGCCTATATGACCCTTTAGGACTTCACCAGTGCTTAAAAGCACAGCTAATCGCAGCTTTCATCCGGGACATATTTATTTTATAAGGTCAGCAATATTTGGATATAACATATTTTTAACCATTGCTTTTTTGGACCTTTTCTTATACCCTTCAAGGGGTATTTTAGCATTTCATTGCTCTTGCCCTTTTTCACATATGTTAAGAAAGACAGTTTTAGCATTTTCATTTTCCATGGGCACATATATAATATTTCCAATGCAGGTAGTACATGAGCTTTCAGTTTTAGCCAACAACATCTCAAGTGACCAGGGGGAGTTCTACACAATGCTAGACATTGAGACAACCCACCAGAATGATTTAGGCATACAATCCAACTTACCAAAGGCAAGTTCTGTTACTAACTCAGAGTCGAGACACAATATAAACAGGGAGGCTTGTCCAACAAAGGTTCTAGCTGGGGAAAAGGTCCTCCGTGCCATAAGTCAAGAAGTCAGTCGGGTTGAAAACTAAAGTCGAAGGTAATGGATGGGTGGAGATAGTGAATGATGAAGCCAACACTAGCAAGCCAAAACACTGGTTGGAATGACTACCTCTATTCTCCCTAGGGAGGGTAAAACCAATGAGTATAGATCAGGAACTTCAAAGTCAGAGTAAGGACATCAGTACATAAATACAAATACATCCAAGTCAATGTTATTATGACCCAACCAATGAGTATAGATCAGGAACTTCCAAGTCAGAGTAAGGACATCAATACATAAATACAAATACATCAAAGCCCATATTATTATGACCACTAGATCATGACACTACATGCTAATACATGTCACAAAGATGAGTATAAGAGAAATGATAACCATAACACAATATAAAAAGCTGAGTCATAATCATGCATATAATCCATCTAAAACATCATCTGTCCAATGAGAACGCACTGATATATAACTGGGCATCAATAACTGCTATGTAATGACTAAATGGCTACATCGGTCCTCAAATCTGAGTGGCCTGAGACTCAGACCTGACATGGGAGAGTACAATAGTCCACAAATAAAATAATGATCCGTCAAAACTGCTCCTCTTAGCATCTCATATGTAAGAGATCTGGCTGAAGAATGTACTATATAAAAAAAATAGAATATGGTAGCCTGGCTACTATATATGTGATAATATCTGGCTCCAGCTGGGACAAGTGCTCTGCTGGAAAGAGCCCTTGAGAACCTCAGAATCTCTGGTCCTCGTACTCTGCTTCTCGCATCCTCGATCAATTCATCCAGCTCTGCAACTGCTACCAATTGTCACTGACTACCTGCAGCATGTCCAGAGCTATACCAAGTTCACAGATTAGTCGTCAAAACAATATGTGGATAATATATAAAATACTAAAAAATAAAGATGCATGAAACTGAAAAGCAGAAAAAATAAATCTAATCTATAACCATAACTTTTAATAAAAGTCTGATTTTTTTTATTTTTGTAGAAATCAAAATTACACTAAGAGCTTCAAAGGTGAGCTTCAAAACAACAAAGCAAGATTCTATACTACTGCCGGGAAGGGCTTATTCAAATCCTACCTACCCTACTCTAACCAATTTAGACAAGTGTTAGGTAAAATCATAAATCCAATACAACCACTTGCTGAACAAATGTATTGAGCTTTCTTTACCGTTAATGATACCACAAATCAAAGATGGCTTGTAAGTAATGTAAATGAAAATTGAAGCCATTGTAACTTGTTGCTTGAAAATCAAAGAAGGATATGGATCAAAAGAAATGAAATCATGCCAGGGATGAGATTGAATTTCTAAAAACTCATCCATCAAGATGCTGATAGGGTCATAAAAGGAATGCAAGTTTGTTCTTGATGGATGAAGACAATATGATTCATGACTTAGCCACTCCAAACAACTCTTTTTTTTCTCCTCTATCCTGCTAGGAAATTCAATTCTATTCACTCTAGGAGAATCAAATGGGGACAAGTTGTAATGTAATGAAACTGTGAATGAGATCAAGCCCATTTGTTGTTTAAAAATGGAGAAAAAATGAAATTGATCTTTATAAACCTTCTCCAGCCATCCATAATACAGATTTACAAATTGAAAAAATTTATTCTTTACGGATGACTAAGAAGAGACATGAAGTGGATTTTCCCCAATTACGTGATAATGCTTAAACTTCTGATTCAAAATTTCGAAAGTAACAACTAGATTAAAAGACAAACCCATACAAGAAGACTTGAAGAGTTGGGATGGAAGGGTGGATTGCAAATTTTCTCCCAGACTTGGAATAATTGATCTCAAAATTTGATGAGAGAAAAGAGCATTTAAATTAATTCCAGTAGTGATTTCAAGATTCGAAAGAAGGGTAGTATCCACACATTGAACCAACATATTCTGATTAAGGATCGGATGAGGAATTCTATCGATACTATTAGGGCAAGGATCCTCATTGCAATGTTCTTGATCAAGTTCACTTACAACCGTATTATCATGTGATTTTTCTTCTTTAAGCTCATTAATAAGTTCGGTTTCAGTTTCCCTATCACTCTTATAGGTGTGCTCTTCAATGGAAGTTTTACTAATTTCAACATTTTCTTCTTCTGCAGTGATATGATCAAGGTCTGAATCCAGATTTGGATAGGTTGGTGTAAGATCCCCAAATCCCGATATTTTCTATTTCTAAGCAAATATGCTGATACAACTGGGCATGCAAACTGTCATGCAAAAATCCCTATTTTATAGCAAAAATTAGGGTTAGGGTTTGTGGGATAGAATGAACAGTTACCACTGATAAGCCGGCTAGACTGCTCCTGAGAGAGTATGCAAGCACTGAGAACTGGATCGGAGATGGACAGATATCTTTTGCTTCCGGTGAAACCCCAGCAGCAAGAACCCCAGTTAGAAAAGGGTGACGCTTTCAGTGACGGAGGTGTCCGATGTTGCTGCCGATTTGTAGGACTGATAGCCTTCCTGTGTCGGAGAGAATGCCTGGTTCATGCGGAGTTTCTGAGATCTCTAGGCAGGATAGCGACTTGCTCCAGAGAGGCAGCTGCTCACGCCCCCTTGATCCCGAAATAGCTGATAACTGCTCCAGATGAGCACGGATGGGTCTGATAATCATCGGGTACCGGAGTATGATGCTGATGATGAGAATGGTGCCTGAGTTTCGGAGTAAAGCTGAGATCTGAAGGCCCAGCAACTGATTAGGGCTTTCTGGCTGAAAACCCCCCCTTACGGCTGCACATGTGTCCCTGCAACGATCTATACCATATACTGGATAACTTATGAATGAATGTAAGAGCAAATGGTGAACCTGTATGGCTTACCCTAAATGAGACTAGGACAGATGTTTCACTGCCGAAATCCCGTTAGTTGAAGACTTCGTCTCCAACCCCAACTGCTGTGCGGCACGCTGTGCTGCTATCCAAGAGCTCCCAAAATAATAATCATCAAAAGTGAAGTCTCCTTTCGCTTTATCCCTCTTTTATAACTTTCAACTGTGAAAACCCTAATCTTTGACCTAATTAGGTCACTTTATCTTCTAATTTGCAGTTGACTTGCATGCATGCGGATGGAGACTTAAAGAGTGCATGATTCTTAAACTAATGCTTGGATGGCATGCATGGAGGTGGCCTTTGGCCCCGGTGGCCCTTCTTGACCTAATGATGATGCCCTAGATCTTCTATGGAGGGCATCAGTCCTTAGCTGATTCCCTAGCTGTCAATAACCGCTCAAACCCACAGGAATCACATAGGTTACCGGTTTTGGGCCTCAAGGCCTAATCGGAAGAGGACATTACAGTCCTCCCCGCTTGAGATTGCTTGTCCTCAAGCAACTTCAAACTGGGATGCTACAATACCTGTTCACCTTACCAGGTGGCATCCTCTGGCGGTAGTTCTTTCCATTGAACCAAGTATTCTCTGATTACCCTGTTCTTGAGCTTCCTTTCTCTAGTCTGTATGATCCGTTTGGGAATCAGTATCAGCAGTCCTTCATCATCTAAAGGAGGCAATTCGGTAGATGGAGCAATGTGTTGCCCAAGGGTCTTCTTCAGATTAGATACATGGAACATATTGTGAATTTTGCTTTCCTGTGGAAGTTCTAGTTCATATGCCACCTCTCCCACCTTCCCGATTATTCTGTATGGTCCATAGAGGCGAGGTTTTAACTTCTCTGCTCCTTTCTTCTTAAGTGAGGACTGTCTGTAAGGCTGGAGCCTTAAGTATACTAAATCCACTACCTCAAGCTCCGCTCAATCCTGTGTTTGTCAGCATACAACTTCTGTTGATTCTGAGCTGTTTCTAAATTCTCCTTCAATATTTTCAGAATGTCCTGACTGTCCTGTATCCAATCCTTAGCCTTAGGAGCCCTACTATCTCCAAATGCCAAATCTGCATAGTCCAAGGCCTCGTAACCATATAATGCCTTAAAAGGAGTCATCCTAATAGACATGTGATAGGTAGTATTGTAGCAATACTCCCCTAGGTGTAGCCATTTGATCCAGGTTCGCTGCTGCCCTGCTACATAGTTCCTTAAATATCCTTCGATCCACTTGTTGACTATTTCTGTTTGCTCGTCACTCTGGGGATGATAACTCGTACTAGTAGCCAGTTCGGTCCCCACCAATCTGAACAGTTCCTGCCAGAAGGCACCCATGAATCTGCTATCTTGATCACTGACAATGGTCTTAGGTAACCCGTGTAACCTGAAGATCTCCCTGAAGAATAATTCAGCTACTTGAGCTGCCGAGTAGTCTGATGATATCGAGAAGAAATGTGCAAACTTGGTCAATCTGTCAACTACTACATATAAACAATCTCGCCCTTGGACCTTGGGTAATCCTGAAATAAAGTCCATGGAGATGCTTTCCCACTTCTGTTCTGGAATCGGTAGTGGCTGGAGTAACCCTGCTGGATGGGTGTTCTTAATCTTGTTCTGCTGACAGGTGCTACATTCTCGGACATGCTGCATAATTTCCCCCTTGAGGCCCTTCCATGAGAACCTCTCTCTGATCTGCCTATAGGTCTTTAAGAAACCTTGATGCCTCGATAAAGGAGAATCATGGGCTGCCTGAATGATCTTTTTCCTCAATGTGGATTCTGGAACGAGGTATATCCTGCTTTTGTAATAGATGATGTCATCAACAATCATGTACCTGTCATCCTGAATTTGCCAGTCCAATAATTCGCAAGCGAATTTATTTTTGGAGTATTCTACTAAGAGAAGTGCCCTCCAATCTGTGGATATACTACTGAGAGATAATGGGGCGGGACGCCTGGATAATGCATCAACTACTATATTATTCTTACCTTTTACATACTCGATCTCGAAATCGTATGCTTGTACTTTGCTGACCCATTTCTGCTGTCGCTCATTCAGTTCCTTCTGCTCCAGGAAATACTTGAGGCTGTTATGATCGGTTTTGATTTTGAACTTACTGGCTACCAGGTACTGTCTGAATTTTGTGAGAGCATGCAAGATGGCTAGCATCTCTTTGTCATATATGGAGTAATGGTGCTCGTAGTTCTTCAGTTTACGGCTCTCAAATGTAATAGGGTGATGATTCTGCATCAACACTGCTCCTAACCCTTCCCCTGAGGCATCACATTCTACTACGAAGGGTTGTGAGAAGTCTGGTAATGCTAGAACTGGACAAGAACTCATAATAACCTTCATCTCCTTGAAAGTTTTCTGTGCTAAGTCTGTCCAAGTGAACACTCTCTTCTTGGTGAGATCTGTGAGGGGTGCTGCAAATTGGGAGAATCCCTTAACGTACCGTCGGTAATAAGTGCACAGACCTAAGAAGCCTCTCAATTCTGTAACTATTTTTGGCGCGGGCCAATCTCTGATAGCTCGGATTTTCTCCATATCAACCTGTACTCCTTCTGCATTGATTATGTGTCCTAAATACAACATTTCTTTCATGCCAAACTCACACTTGGACATTTTCGCATAAAGGGAATGTTCTTCTAAAATACTCAATGCTTCGTCTAGGTGTTTCAGATGCTCTTCCCATGTTTTGCTGTAAATTAGGATGTCATCAAAGAATACGAGCAAAAACTTACGTAGCTGTGCTCTGAAGGTGTGGTTCATGCATGACTGAAAAGTGGCCGGAGCATTGGTAAGTCCAAAGGGCATGACCAAAAACTCATAGTGACCATAGTGACAGCGAAAAGCTGTTTTGGAGATGTCCTGGTCCCTTACCCTGACCTGATGGTACCTCGAGCGAAGATCGATCTTGGAGAAGTATTGAGCTCCCCGAAGCTCATCCATGAGTTCGTCAATTCTGGGAATGGGATACCTGTTCTTAATGGTCTTTTTGTTGAGTGCTCGATAATCGATGCACATTCGCAGTGTACCATCCTTCTTCTTGACTAGTACTACTGAGGATGCAAAGGGGCTAGAACTGGGCCGAATATATCCAAGCTCCAGTAATTCTTTGATTATTTTCTCAATCTCATCCTTGTACCTTTTGGGATGCCTGTAAGGAGTGGTGATGACTGCTTGTGTCCCCTCCTCTAGCTCAATGATGTGTTCAAAACCTCGGTCTGGTGGTCTACCTGATGGAAGGTCCCGAAAAACCTTTTCATGTTTCTGTAGCAAGGTTTGAATGTCACTTGGGTGTTTTGTGCTGGTCTCTGGGGGTTTCTTGAAGGTGACCAAACATTCTGTAGCCCATTCTATGTCATCCTGTCGGAGTACTGCCTCCATTCTCTGTGACGAGACCGGTTTTGGGGGATAAGTTTTCATGCCCCTCAAAACTACTCGTTTGCCGTCTGGCCCCTGGAACTCCATTTCCATTGCCCTGTAGTCTGTAGTGTATTTCCCTATAGAATAAAGCCACTGAACACCCAATACCACATGAGTATCCACTACATCCACTACATAGAAAGAGTCTGTCATCTGATAGTTACCTAAGGTGACATTCAATTTTGGGATCCAGTAGTTGCACTCCATGCTGGAGTTCCTGGCTACTGCTACAGTGAATCCTTCGAACTTCTCGGTCTGAATACCTCTCTTGGCTACCCAAGCGGAGTCAATGAAATTGTGGGTGGCTCCCCATCGATCAATACTCCTACTCTGTGACCCTATACTACTCGCCTGACCCTGAGAGTATGGAATCTTGGTACTCCAGATAATGTAGCAATAACCCCCTCTGATGTATCACCCTGGTGTGATTCCTCCTCAGCTGCCCGTAGTTCTTTTGTGGCTTCCTGCTCATAGTCGTCCTCATCACTGTCTGAATATACCTCAATGTAGTGAGCCTTCGCCTTCCCTGCACACCTGTGTCTTGGTACCCATGGTTCCTGACAGGTGAAGCATAGTTTCTTCCTTCTCAAATCTTTCCTAGTGTCCTCGTCTAACCAGGTTTTCTTGGGCACATCCTGCTGGAAAGGTTTCGTCTCCTTGTCCCTAACAAGAAAATTGGATTTGTTTTTGGGGACTGAATCCTGAAGATCTCGTGCTCTGCTAATGGCATCCTGCAGAGTGAGGGGTTTGTAGGCTTTCACCCATCCCTGTAGTGGCTCTGTGAGGGCCTCAGTGAATAACATAGTCAATCTGCTCTCTGACACGTTTGTTACCATAACGGCTATCCTCTGAAATTCTGAAATGAAAGCTTCTGCACTACCGGTCTGTTTGAGTTGAGCCAACTCCTTGAAATGTATCTCTGGATCTTTCCTGTCAAACCTCTCTATGAGCTTCTGAGTGAACTCACCGTAGGAATGTATGGTGTTGTGACCCAATGTCATCAATCCGTGGTACCACCACTCATGAGCCTCTCCGTCCAGGTGAAGTGTAGCCAATTTAATGGCGTCTGTCTCTGTCATGGGGTTGAGCTGGAAATAGGTATCCAACTTTTGAACCCATATCCTCGCTGATCCTCCGCGAGTCCCATTAAAGTTTGGGATGGTCAACCTGCCCAAGGTCTTTTGCAGCTCATAGTTGTGATTGAAACCCTTGTTGAAATTCCTGGGCCTGTTCCTGCTCTTCATGTTGCAGAAATTTGAAAAAGACATGGCAGCATGAAACTCATCCCCTAAGTCTCTATACTCCTGTAAATAAGCCTCAAAAGGCTCGCTAGGTTCTACCTGCATGATCGGGCCCCCTACTGTATCTGCCAAGAAGTGAGGCATGGTAGGCCTAATATAAGGTCTGCTGTATATGTGCGGAGTATTCTGAATGTTAGTGTACGCTATCTTTCCACTACTGCTTGTAGATCCCCGATCTACCGGTGAGGGAGGTGTACTGTTGATACCTGTTTCCGGTTTCGCTGATAACTGTTGATTGCATTGAGTACATCTTTTTGTCCTTTGGCTAAGTCCTGCAATGTAGAGACCAAGCTGCAAAACTCCATCCGATCCTCCTCTTCTCCCATTCCTTTTCCCCTATCCGAGTGTATACCTGTTTGTTCCATATCTGAATTGGTATCTTCTAGTTGGATATCCTCAAACTCCCCTGTGTATCTACTCTTTCTCCTCCTATAGGTTACAAAAGGGTCTCCTCCTGTATTCATCTACGTTTCATTTCTTAAGCCCACAGTTGGCCAAGAAGATAGCTCTGATACCACTGTAAGATCCCCAAATCTCGATATTTTCTATTTTTAAGCAAATTTGCTGATACAACTGGGCATGCAAACTGCCATGCAAAAATCCCTATTTTATAGCAAAAATTAGGGTCAGGGTTTGTGGGATAGAATGAACACTTACCACTGATAAGCCGGCTAGACTGCTCCTGAGAGAGTATGCAAGCACTGAGAACTGGATCGGAGATGGACAGATATCTTCTGCTTCTGGTGAAACCCCAACAGTAAGAACCCCAGTCAGAAAAGGGTGACGCTTTCAGTGAAGGAGGTGTCCAATGATGCTGCCGATTTGTAGGACTGATAGCCTTCCCGTGTCGGAGAGAATGCCTGGTACATGCAGAGTTTCTAAGATCTCTAGGCAGGATAGCGATTTGCTCCAGAGAGGCAGCTGCTCACGCCCCCTTGATCCCGAAATAGCTGATAACTGCTCCGGATGAGCACGGACGGGTCTGATAATCACCGGGTACCGGAGTATGATGCTGATGATGAGAATGGTGCCTGAGTTTCAGAGTAAAGCTAAGATCTGAAGGCCCAGCAACTGATTAGGGCTTTCTGGCTGAAAACCCCCCCCTTTACGGCTGCACACGTGTCCCTGCAACGATCTATACCATATACTGGATAACTTATGAATGAATGTAAGAGCAAATGGTGAACCTGTATGGCTTACCCTAAATGAGACTAGGACAGATGTTTCACTACCGAAATCCCGTTAGCTGAAGACTCTGTCTCCAACCCCAACTGCTGTGCGGCATGCTGTGCTGCTATCCAAGAGCTCCCAAAATAATAATCATCAAAAGTGAAGTCTCCTTTCGCTTTATCCCTCTTTTATAACTTTCGACTGTGAAAACCCTAATCTTTGACCTAATTAGGTCACTTTATCTTCTAATTTGTAGTTGACTTGCATGCATGCGGATGGAGACTTAAAGAGTGCATGCATCATTAAATAATGCTTGGATGGCATGCACGGAGGTGGCCTTTGGCCCCGGTGGCCCTTCTTGACCTAATGATGATGCCCTAGATCTTTTATGGATGGCATCAGTCCTTAGCTGATTCCCTAGCTGTCAGTAACTGCTCAAACCCACAGGAATCACATAGGTTAGCGGTTTTGGGCCTCAAGGCCTAATCAGAAGAGGACATTACAGTTGGACACTGACTCAAATTATCATCCATTAGGCAATGACTATGGAGTTGCTCTTTTAAAGGCTCTTTAATGACCTCATCAATGAAAAGCTCAACTAAAGATGTTTCTTGATGGTGCATGTTAGGTTCCCTTCCATAGATCAGATCCAGGATTCGCTCTGTGACTGCTTTAGGTAATAATAATAGAGTATCTCGTATGATTTGATTGATATCCCTCTCAGTTTCAGCATGAGGTTTTGAAACATTATTCTCGAAGTACTCTGTAACATTCTTATGGATTGCAGGCACGCTCATAATTTGGAAAATATCAGGAGAGGAATGGTCCAATTGAGAAAGCACATTGTTGATATATTGATTATCAACTGCACAATCATTGCTAGACTGACACTCTAAAATTTTATCAGTGTTCCTACTCCAACTATCAATTAACAAATTTGTGAACATGTCATACCCAGTGACAGATCCTGGTGCTAAATGATCAAACCATAGTTGAACATCCCCTTGCAAGGATTCTCCTAAGGCTCGCATATAAACATCTTCATTGTCTGCACCTCTAGATTCCATGTAATCCCAGAGAATGTCCAAATGACTTTCAATAGATATATCATTATTTCCACTAAACTGGGGCTACCTCCTAGTGTAATCGTTTGGCATAGGATGAGGTGCTCCTGGTATTTCAGAAAAGTCAAGAGGAGACCGTTTGTCTTGTTTTTTAACAGATCTGGTTACTTGGTTATAAGGCTTTGACTGGGACAGACTTCTAGGTTCATGTCGACTTACAGGTCCACCAAAATGCATCTTCCATACTTGGCTAGGAGGGAAATGCTGTTGTCGAGGCTCTTCCGAATAATTTGCCATCACCATATAGTTTCCAACCTCCTCTGTAGGTCGCATGGCTTCCTCAAAGAGGTGTTCAGGTGTCTCCACATGTTCAGTCATAGGCTTTTCATTCACTAATTTATAGGATGCTTCCTCCTAACTTAGCAGCCCACTCTCTAGATAGCAGCATTTCCCATGTGTTAGTATGTCTAAAATCAAAACGTTCATGTTTATTTCAATCTTTGGGTACGCTGCTAGCTTCATCTTCAAATTCTCAATTATCCCTCTTGATTTAATAGGTTTAGAGTCCATTCCACACACGTTATTATATTGCCTGGTCGGTTTTAGCTCCAGCTGTTCCATTACCCTAAGTGGCATAACATTAACCTCTGCCCTTGAGTCTAGCATGCAATTGTGAAGAACCAATTGGTTTATTTCTAAAGCTATGTAGAACGGGGGATGACCACTACCATTGCTAGTTACACTTTGGATAATTATGGGAGGGTCTTTCTTAAATGCATACTTCCCACTATCTTTAGCTTTGGGCTTGATCCCTAGAAATTGAGTAGCTTGGTTAAACAATGATGGGATCTTCAGTAACTCATTGAGAGGAACATGGATAATTGGTTTTGAAATAAAATGGCTCAAATCAACCTTTAAGTTGCAAGGCTTCTCTTGGTCTTTATCACCGGTCTTTAATCCCAACAAATGCATTATCTGAATTCAGACAGATGGGATAGCTATAAGCCCTTTCAAAGACATCATAACTAAAGACCCAAAAAGTTTTCCCAATATGTTTGCATTAATGCTATCTTGTATCATGGGAGGAATTCCTTTGCTAGGAAAGCTTACCGGCTTTCTCTGCATTGTTGTGTCATGTTGAGGCTTAGCCAAATATGGATTCACCCTCTTCTTGGCTTCTTGAGATGGGGCACTCAAAGGCTACTCGTTTCTCTTCAAGATCCCCCTACGAGGAACATTCAAAGGTTGTGAAGGATTTTCTCTTGTGACAGGCTTATTGTTCTCTAGATTCTTTACATTATTTCTCGTTTGAGACCTTGTCGTGACTTGACTATCTGAGAGTGCCCTGGTTGACATAGTATTGGGGCAATTATTGGTATACACTCTCTGGGAAAGTTTGTGGAAATGTTCATCATGTCTTGTGTCTTGTTTTTGCTGATTCAAAGCTACACCATATCGATTTTAGATCAGCTTGTTCATTTCAATCATTATTTTCATCATCATTTCTTTTTCTAAATCACTTTCTCCAATGTGAGACATGACTTTAGGACTTAAGATTAATACGTTGGGTACGGTCCTCAGTGGAGTCCCCAGGTGAACCACACAAGTAATTCACCAATAAAGGATATGTCGTAGGGAAAGGTGAGGTATGTTGAACCAAGGTAGGCCTCTAACTCCTCGGCAACGGCGCCAAAATGTTATCACCAACCTTGTAGTTGCCTATGTGAGGTAGATCCAGGATGGATGGTAGAGGGGCAAGCAACTAAGGAGGTGGAACCAAGACTGCCTAGACTCCCAAATGGATGGTTGTCACACCAATCAAGGCAGCCTTCACTTTATGTTATCCAAGTCCAAGACAACAATGGGGGAGACCCAGATCTACTCCCGACAGGAGAGATCAGACCTAGACACCAGAACAGATCAAATGTGGCTTTGAGGTACGTAAGGTGTAAGGTAAAAGGAAACCCTAGCTCTAGGGTTTAGGTACTAGCAACTGATGGAGATGGCCACTGTCTTGGGAAACGTAATTGTGACAGGGTGATCAAGGACAGAGTTGGGACTGTCTAGTACCAAGGAGACAGACTCAGTGAAAGATATGAAAGTATCAAGGAATGTTGGCTAAGAGAACGGGAGCAAGGTCAATTTAGGGCTAGCGCTAGAGATAGGAGATCAGTGCCTTTCGTGCATTGGGAAATGGAGTCAGTATCAACACAACGTTTCAGTGAACCCACCTGGGATATACCTGGATCTATGGACCCAGAAAAGGATTTGGC
The DNA here is from genome assembly GCA_001517045.1 of Pseudotsuga menziesii. Classification (NCBI taxonomy): domain Eukaryota; kingdom Viridiplantae; phylum Streptophyta; class Pinopsida; order Pinales; family Pinaceae; genus Pseudotsuga; species Pseudotsuga menziesii. The sequence continues at coordinate 358,795 of LPNX010620448.1, forward strand.
TCGGAAGATCCAGGTTACAGGAAAATCAGCAGAAGGAGGGTTAGCGCTAGGGTTTGGAGAGGCAAATCTGCAGATCTAGAGCCACCAGGAGGCTATCGGCTCAGCGTTGGGGAGGAAATGACATCAGGATGGCCCGATTTACAAACCCAAATCAGAAAATTGCAGGAAAAATCAGATCTAGAAAAAGTCAAAATCTGATGAGGGGGGCTAGGGGGCTGAAAGCCAGTTTTTTAGATCTAGGGCAACCTGGCAGGAGCTAGCTCAGCGTTGGGGGTGTTCTGGAGTGCTCAATCCCTGATCTATCAGCCTAGCTTGTCATATTTCAGAAAAAGTAAACTCCGGAAAAGTCCAGTTTTCAGTGAAGGCGCTAGGGTTATTCTTAGTCTGAAACTTAGATCTAGGTCAAACTGCCATGAATCTGGATAGCGTTGAGGGTGATTTGGACTGTGTGGGACCCGATCTGTCAGTCTATGAAGTCAGAAATAAGAAAAAGTCAAAACCTTAGCAGGTCAAATTTTCAGTGGGGGCACTATGTAGTTTTTAGGCTAAAAACCAAATCTAGGTCAAACTAGCAGGAATTTGACCAACGTTGCAGTAGATTCAGTGATGGGGAGGCCCGATCTATGAAACCCAGCAGTGGTTTGGCCAAAGATTGGATGGTTCCCGGATTTAGTATTTCTTAGTACTTTAAGAATTTTCAGAAAAATGGAAGAAAAACAGGCACAATGGATTCAGATTTGTTAAAGAGAAGAAAATTACCTGTTGGATCGTGCTTGGAAATGCTTGTAGAAGTATTAACAGTGATGATCCTTGCTATCCCGATCAATTCTGGAAGATCCAAGTGATTTCTATGACGGATGTAAGCTCCAAGCCACCAATGCGCCCCCTACCCTGCATGAGCAAACGTCAACAATATCAGATTTGCTAAGACAAGATGAAGAAACTAAATGCTATAGGAAAGTAAAAAGAAGTAATCATAGATCACAATGAAACTAATGAAAACCCCCTGATCCAAGACAAAGATAACCGAACGAGTTGAGGCCCCCCTGCAAAAACGCTCTAGCCAAAACGCCCTCCTGTAGACAAGACAATGATAGTAGAAAAAATATAGATCTCACATGAATTTCCACAATGCTAGGAAGCAGAAGACTATCCAATCACCATTTGAGAACATCAGATGCATAGCAGATCCAGAAAATATCCACGGAAAAATCTTTCTAATATTCAGATCTAAGAGCCAAAGACCCCTTACAAATGAGAAGCTCTCTCCTTTAAATAGAAATGAGAGAACCACGATCATAACCGAATCTTAACCACTTTCAAAACGAGTGGCTAGGATTAAAAGATAAAATATTCTAATCAATGGTTGAGATGAGCTCAACATACAATACATGGATCAATATAACCATAAAGTACCAAAGTGGACTAAATCACCCATAAAGAGGGTACCCCACTCAACAAGAAATAAATGAAGCACATGGTGGGTCCATAGAGTGTTAACTAACTCCCTATGGGTGTCCCATGGCACAATAAAATAATATAACATTTTAATTCTTTGACTTTGTGCCTCCTTGAGGAAATCTTGAGCCTCCCAAAAGCTCCAGAAAATAATATAAAATGCCCCAAAAAATAGGTGTGGGCCCAATCAGGTGTTGCAACTGCTGGAGAAGGTGCGGAGGACATCACTCTCATCATCATGACTCATTTCATGTCATTTCCTTGCCTCAGTAGCCCAAATTGATTTCTTCAATAGCCATTTAATCGTTTTTAATCTGCCTTGGGAAACGTGAACCTGCCAAAACAGCCTCCTAGGGTGCCTGCGTTGTCAAACTGAGCCCACCAGGCTCTCTGGGATGGGGGTACTATGGTACAAACAAGTGGCTGCACCCCTTATGTCCATACAACGCCCTAGGAGATCCAAATAAAACATCTCCCTGCTCAAACACATCATCCTCTGAAGCAAAACTGCATCAGAAAGGTAAAATGAGCCTGATCATTTCTGCAAGTGCCTGAAACTGAAAATAAACTGTCTCATTAGACTCAGAGAGTCCAAATCCATCTAGGGTGTATACTCATACCCCTTTCAGGTCTCTCCTTGATCATCAACAACATCCAATAGACAATATAACCATCTGTAAATGATCAGATACCAATAATATAACTCAGACTATCATCCATCTACTGCAAGTGCTATAAGGCTAAGACATGCTCTACAAATCATTTAAGCAACAATCACAACAAGTAGCAATCATTTCACTGGCGGTGTATCAACTAAATACATATATAGGGCTTTATTTATTATTACTCAGACTAGACTTTCAGGACTATACTCACTTCATAGTTGTAGTCAATTTGCTAGTGAAGGGTGAAGGATGAAATTGACAAGGCTAAGGCAAATGATGACTTCCTACTTAACATCATGACACTTTGGATATGGAAAGGAAAAACTCACTAAAACCAATGTCAGACAAACAACAACACACAGAATGGCAGTGCCTCACAAATGGTTGAGTTGTTTAGAGAGTGCTTATTCAACTTAGGCATCATGACTATATCAAGCTTGATCCAGTTTCATTACGATCATCAAATTTATTTCCATGGCCTTTTTGGCCTATATGACCCTTTAGGACTTCACTAGTGCTTAAAAGCACAACTAATCGTAGCTTTCATCCAGGACATATTTATTTTATAAGGTCAGCAATATTTGGATATAACATATTTTTAACCATTGCTTTTTTGGACCTTTTCTTATACCCTTCAAGGGGTATTTTAGCATTTCATTGCTCTTGCCCTTTTTCACATATGTTAAGAAACACAGTCTTAGCATTTTCATTTTCCATGGGCGCATATATAATATTTCCAATGCAGGTAGTACATGAGCTTTCAGTTTTAGCCAACAACATCGCAAGTGACCAGGGGGAGTTCTGCACAGTGCCAAACATCGGGACAACCGACCAGAATGATTTAGGCATACAATCCAACTTACCAAAGGCAAGTTTTGTCACCAACTCAGAGCCGAGACACAATATAAACAGGGAGGCTTGTCCAACAAAGGCTCTAGCAGGGGAAAAGGTCCTCCATGCCATAAGTCAAGAAGTTAGTCGGGTTGAAAACTAAACTGGAAGGTAATGGATGGGTGGAGATAGTGAATGATGAAGCCAACATTAGCAAGCCAAAACACTGGTGGGAATGACTACCTCTATTCTCCGTGGGGAGGGTAAAACCAATGAGTATAGATTAGGAACTTCAAAGTCAGAGTAAGGACATCAATACATAAATACAAATACATCCAAGTCCATATTATTATGACCGCCAGATCATGACACTACATGTTAATACATGTCACAAAGATGAGTATAAGAGCAATGATAACCATAACAAAATATAAAACGCTGAGTCATAATCATGCATATAATCCGTCTGAAACATCATTTGTCCAATGAGAAAGCACTGATATAAAACTGGGCATCAATAACTGCTCTGTAATGACTAAATGGCTACATCGGTCCTCAAAACTGAGTGTCCTGAGACTCAGTCTTGACATGGGAGAGTACAATAGTCCACAAATAAAATAATGATCCGTCAAAACTGCTCATCTCAACATCTCATATGTAAGAGATCTGGCTAAAAAATGTACTGTATAAAAAAATCGAATATGGTAGCCCGGCTACTATATATGTGATAACAACTCCCAAGATGGTGGGAGACCATTTAAGGTGGTCATAATGAGATCCTTTTCTTCAAGATTGTCTCCATTGGACTTTAGCTTGTCTCAGAGTTCGGTGATCCTCATGAAATATGAGGCAATATTCTCGGACTTCATCGTCTTCATATTCGACAGTTTATTCCTCAATGTGAGAGTCACATTGATATTACTGTGTTCAAATAACTTCTTTAAGGTTTTGAACATCTTCCTCGCCGTCATCTTTTTTGAGATCTAAGGAACCAAGTGGTCTCTAATTGAGTCCACCAAAATCCTTCTTGCTCTGGCATCATTCTTCCTCCAGCGAGGTTGTCTTCTTCGACTTCTGATTTTGGGACCTTTTCATTTACACACTGTAATAGGTCATTTTCTTCTAGTAGAAGAAGAACCCTAGACTTCCAGGGGATGAAGTTGGAAGCTCCTTCCAGACGATCTTCAACCTTCATTTTGATCATCTTGACTGTAGATCTGGATTTGAAACCCTAGCAGAGACTAGGTCAAAATTGAAGGTTGGAGTTTTGGAAATTTGACTCGATAGATAAATGCGCCCTAGAGAGGTGAGTTGAGAAGAGGTAGAGTTGAGCCAAAACTGTGGAGGGAGTAGGTAAAAAATTGAAACCCTAATTTCTGTTGCAGCTGTAGAATTAGGTCGAAATTGAAATTTCTCAAAATTGAATTCTGTCTACACCAAAAGATGCGCCCTCCTTAGAGCAAAATTCCCAAGGCTCTTTTTCTTCCAAAAGGTTGAGTGAAGACCTTGAAAGATGAAACCCTAGTTTCGACAGAGTTCTGACCTGTGTTGCATGGGTACGCGTACCGAGGGGTCGGGTACACGTACCAGGTACTTGGGTACGACAATGGTACGTACCCAGACGTACCCTCACGTACCATGAACAGTGTTGCCGTATCGGGTACGCGGTTAAAAAATTTCGGGTACGTTTGCAGGAAATGGTACGGCGTACCCCGATTTTGGGTACGTCTGAGGTACGACAGTTTACAAATTTTATAAAATGAAAATCATTTATTAAATTATTAATTAATAGTTAATGTTGTACCTAGTTCTATCTTGTTAGTTCTCGAGAGCCCATCAACCAAAATGGAATAAATTACATTGCTTGGTCAATGGCCCTGACCACAATAATTCACACTAAATGGCAGAGGCTTAAATCACATTAGCTAGGGTTTGAGGGGTTGAGATGCCAATGGAAGCTTGAATCTATGTCTTTTCACAACCCACAACACGTTGTACAAACAAATCTGGCTACTTTTTGTTGGAACAATTCCCTCTTTATTTGTGCCATACTAAAGATTTCTGTGTGTTGCCTTTTGATACATACCATATGCAAGCACTCAAGCTGGATATCCCATCTCTCATTGCAACATATTCATTTATTCATATCATTATTGCCAGAGTTTCAAGGTTATATCAAAAATCCACATGGGAAGTTTGCTGTGGATGTAGTTGCTGCAAACAAATGCTGTGTTAAAACTTAAAAGGCTTCCATCTATGGCTTTGACTCATTTGAAAGGTATTCTGGCATTGGTTAGGCAAGGCTCTTTATTAAGGCAGAGAACCAAGTCTCCTGATAAACTCCTGACTCCAGGAAAAAGAAATTGCTTGGAGTGGAGGCAGGCTTTCCGAGTTGACTGGATCCTAACTAATATTAATAACAGAGAGGCGGCAGTTCTGAACTTGCAATGAACTTGTAACAATTCAACTTGTAATGAATTTGTAACGATTGAACTTGTGATGTATTACAGCGACATTAACAGATATAAGTTAGAGCACTTTCGGCTCAATTTTGAATGTAGTTTGACAATGTTGAATGGACTCAAGGAGTCATGGACATACATTTGTCATTAATATATTATAATTTATAACTTATTTTAATTTATGT
>LPNX010620448.1:364470-376571 GCA_001517045.1 Pseudotsuga menziesii
GATGTGAATTGTGAATTTTCATTGTTCAATGAATCAATGACGAAATCTGAAAGTGAATATGCAATGTGCATGTATGAATCATTGGATCATGATGTATCATGTGAGTCATNATATTATATATATATAGTACCCCCGACGTACTGAAGTACCCTCTTTCAAAAAGTGCCGTACCCGTACCCGTACCCACGTTTCCTGGCAACATAGGTTCTGACAATGGCTTCTTCTAGCACTTCTCTGATACCATGTTAGCTTTTCATCTGATTATAGCAGTATATCTTAATTGTATTTATCAATAGGATCATTAGAAGATAGACAAAGCACAAAACAATAACACGAGTATTTTTGTCCTGGGAAACCCAAATGGGAGAAAACCCAGCAACCTTCATCTAGAGATGATAATTCTGAGATCAAAGTACAATGAAGAAAAAGAGACAATATGGAAAAGCTTTCCAAAGATAGAAACCCTGAAAACAGTCTTCTTCTGCAGTATATGTGAGCTTCTCTCTTCCCCAAAAAATTGCAAATTTCACTATGTTCCTGTGTGGGATAATGAGGGGTGCCTCCTATTTATACAGGTTTTCCACTATTAATTTAACTGGGGCCGACTTCTCTTGGGGGAGCAATATAATTTAAATTTTATAATTTATTTTATCTTTTCTATTGCTTGCTTTTGTCCCCAAGGTCTACATTGTTCTTCTAGGGTTTGTATGATTGACTACAATAAGTTCATCTTTCGTAGGAGGTACAATTCAAGAACAATAAGAATAACTTTTGAAGTTGCACAAACTCCAACAGTCGTGCTATGATAGACATAAATCATCAAGAAACCATCAACCAAGTGTTAGACCATGGAAATTTGCTAAAGTGTTAGCTCTAGGAGTCCCCAACAATGCATGAGTTATGAAAAATATTATCAAATATGTTAGTGTTACCAGACTTGGAATCCACAATGAATCGACGAGGCAAAAGAGCAAAGAGTTCTAATTGAATCTCGAAAAAATCGTGTAAAATCAGGAAAAAGTCGGTGATTACAAAAAATAAAGATATACTGTTATCAACTAGTTGTGGAGGAGCGCTGCCCTTTGTCGATTTCGACTTGCACAGTCCAGTAAAATAAAAATATTCTTGTAGAGAGTTACCGCCCGTATTGGAGTCGAACCCAAAATGACCCGCCCTTCCCAGTCCAAAATTGATATCATGTTTGTGGGTTAGGTGTTAAACTATGTTGAATTATGGTGTTATCTACGTAGTAAACACTATACCCGGGAAACTTTGCTGCTAGTAAAGGACAAAAATCACCTTTTCACACTGCAGCCAGGGGAAAAAAACGCAATTGATCATCATTTGCAGAGGAAGCAGCTTAGATCAGAATTAATCACGATTTATTCGCCAACGATTTGACTCGGTTTGTTTGGGCAAAGACTCAATTGTGACTCGGGATTAATCATGGGTGACTCCCAATTCCCGTTTAACTGAAATATGTAGATAATACACATGAAAAATTTAGCAAGTGCACTTTTCTAATAATTTATTTTTTATCTTATTAACCTTTGACTCACCATGGTGTGATCATAATCGACCCATTACATGTTAGAAACCTAAAACAAGGGGTGCACTTCCTAGGTTTTTAAGTGAGGTTAGGATGATGATGTGGTTCTAATGAGAAAATGTTTGCAAATTGACCATCATAGAAATGTGAATGAGTGTTAGTCTACTCCTTAGCTTTCAAGAGCTAGGGGTTTTAGACGTTTCTTCCACATGTTATCCTTTGAAGGAAACACTTTTCTTAAGTTACCCTTTCCTTGTGCCTCTCTTTTCACTTTAGATTTGGAATTGATAAGTTAGGAACTAGGGAGCTTGGCTTATTCACAAGGGACATTGCTTGGATGTCTAAATTTGTAATTTAGTTTCATCAACCTTAGAGTTTCTTTGACTCTTTGCTTTGATTAGGCATTTTCATACATGGGCTAAGTCACTTGGTTTGGGTTCGAATTCGAGTTTGACAGGGATACAATTTGCTTCGAATTCGACTATCTCAATGAGATTCTAAAGACATTTTAAAATATAAATTATTTTTAATAATATATTCACTCGTCATATATAATATTTTTGAATACATATATAATAAATATTATTATATATAATATACAAAATTAATATTATATATATATCTATATATATATATAAAATTTGAAAAATATAATATAAAATATATACTTGAATTATTAATACATAATAAAAATGTTATAACCGTTATACTTTATAAATGATATATTACTCATGATATCCTTATGTAAACAATAAACATAATATATCTTTGCGATATTACCATAAACCTAAGAACCATACCCAAAGAGAAATGAATACAGCCACAGGTTGCATAGTAAAGTGATTCATGTTGCATGGCCACTATCTAGTTGTGAGAGAAATGGATACATACTGTTGAGGAAATGCACTCATGGGCCAACCCCCGCAGAAGGCAAGGAATCTGCATTATGCAAATTTTTGGGTTAAGGTCATTCGACGGCGACGGGAAAGAAATGCACATGTCCGAGTTAGGAAGCCGCAAGGAGGGAAACAGTGTGGTGGTGTCTACGTGCTCTTGAATACAAATGGAATTAGGAAACCCATCTAGAATCCACCCGAATTTCTTCAGTGAACTGGAACCAAATTTCTTCAATGAACTGAAACAAATTTTATTTTTTTGGTTGAGATTTTGTGAACTTCAAACCTGTAGGTTAAAATTCCTTGAATCCTGTGATTTAATACATGGGGATATTTTTGAGACCTTGGAACATAACATATTAATGAAAGGGGCATTATGGAAATGGGTGAAAAGGCTATTGGAATGACATGGCATGAAAAATGGCTAGGTAAAAAGTTTGAATTGATGTGAGATGAGTATTACACCTACTTAAATCCCTAGGGATACAATCTTACTCATAAGGTGACACATTTATCTAAGGGAAAACATATTTAGCTATGAAACAATAATTTAAAGTACATGAGCCACTATAGAGCAACACAAGTGACCCCTTATTGTCATGTCCTACATGGAAGAAGGCATTCTCCATGTTTCAAAAAGTGTAGCATATGTCATAACATTGGCATCAAATAAGATAGTCCCCATCAATCTCTGGCACGTAAATGGAGATCTAAGCAAGCTGAAAGTGTCTCTGGCATAATAATCATGGGCAAACCATAGAGTTGATAGATGTGATCAAAATCACCAAGGCATCAATCATCAAGCCACCCCTACATGGCACAGGGTAACAAGGCCCACAGTCCAAATACCACATATGACCAGATTAACATATCAAGCAAGAGTTGGTGCAAGACCAGACCCAATCAAGGGGTCATCATGATCCATGGGGTTCAATCCCTATGCTTTAGCAATAGGCTCTGGGTCCTTCTGTTCAGTAGGTGGTGAGTGTAAGCTGTGTCGTTATTCCTTGTGCTCCTTGACAGCATGGCCATCCGAGTGGTTAGGGCCTAGGCCTGCCATAAAGGCATTCTAGCAACACAAAACTTGATTCGCACTTTATTACTTTAAGAATCATTAGTCATGCATATGGTAAGCTATTTTAACATTTACACGTTTTCTATGTAGTTTGATGCATTTTCTCAACTTGTGTTCTTTTAGTTTATTTGGTTTGTGTTTTCTGTGCAGGGACGTCTGCACCAAACATGTAACTTGGAAATTTTGTTGGGCTGTTTAATTAGGACAAATAGGATATGTTGCTTTGGCTTCTACACAAATCAGATGAAATAATCTCCTATTAAATTCCAACGCAATCAACAAAATGATTATTTCAAGACATCCTTATTATTTTGTTTAACGCTACAGGCATGCTATGATTAGTGGAATTTTCCAGATTATTTCTGATTATTTCATTTTATTGTCGACTGAATCTTTGTGTGACCTCTCCGGTGAATTTGCTGTTACAATTATTTCATCTATGATATAAGTTGAACACTTTCTGGTTTTTGCTCAAATGTGAAGTCACGCTAGAAATGTTTCTGCTGCTCAGGATTTTAGAAATCCAAAATTTGGCACAGGAGGGATTCACGAGGTCTGGCTACATGTTATCATTATTTGTTGGATGGATTATAATAACCGGGGCATTGCTAGGCAATTATGAATTTATGACATCTTCTTGGTACTTGAATATGTTTGTCTAACTTGGGTTTGGCAGTTGGAAATATTATGGTGACCCTGCATACAAAACTTCTTTAATGGCTATCCTTGTGAATTTGTGCTCATTCCAAATTCTGTTTAGTAATGGATTCCTTATCTATGAACATTGAAATGCTTATAGTTTTTCTAAATATGATGTTTGTATATAATACTGCTGTTTCCCTGTTTCCTAAACTTTTGAAATTGGCCCTTCTGAAACATGTACCCATTTCACCATTTCAGGAAACTTAAGTATGATTTCATTGTGCATTAATCTGCTTCCCTGTATTCTTCGAAAGGTCTGTATTTTAGAATTGATATTTCTAAAGACATAGAAGACAAGGATGTCACTTGTATTATGACTTAGTTCCTCACATTTTGTTTTATAACCAATTTATTGATCTGAATAATATAAATTAAGCGAACTGATAAAGAACAAGGTAAATCTGAAGAGGTTGGGTAGAAAGATTATTTGAACAGTTCTCTATCCTCTCTATATCTAATATTGGCTTATTTTGCAGGAGTTCAATGCTGGTTTGTTTGATTATTTGATAGCAATAGATGATAGCAAACCGACAGAAGTTGAGAATGCACCTATTGAAGAGAAAATGGCCCGTCACAAAAGATCAAGAAAACGTCAGAAAAGATCTGTTGATTCTGAATTTGGAGTTGTTAGAGGAATTGACTTCAAAAATGTTCACACGGTATGCAAACATGGACCTCAGGGCACCAATTAGTAATTGTTTAATTTGATATAAATTGAGAGTTTGCCTATTTGTCTTGTCGTCAGCATTGACTGAAACTTGATTTTTGTGCTAGAATAAGATATGACCATGTATTCATTCCCCATTTGGTTTATGCTCATCTGTATATACGCACTCTTATTCCTGGAGGAGGATCGATTGGCTTAATGTTTGGAATACTTTTCAAAATAGAAAATACATTGTATAATCTCTAGTATCTACCCCTAGGCTGACTTTCTGATTGGAGTTACTGTCTATAGAAATATAATTAATGACCTTGATTTGGTGGTTTCTATCATTGCTCATTCTCCATAAATTTTGAAAAATATTCTTCATTTGTTCAACAATGAGGCACCTATCAAACTTTTGATTATCAGCGTTTCATGGGCATGCATGATACATTTATGGTAGAATTGAGTGTTCTTGTCTACTTCCTATAGTCATTTGGCTATTATCTTGATTCTTTGAGTGTCCTAAATAAAGATGGATTATATGTGAGGACTCTAGCTTTTGTACATTCTTTATCCATGATAACTCAAAACACTCTATAAGCACTCTTTAAGCATTCCATTGGTTTATGGTTGAAAAATAATCAATTTACTTTGTGATGTTTCTATAAATTATAGAGGAATTTTCTTTCACATAACCTTTAGTGATTGGGAAATCTTTTGCCTTTTTTTCATTTTTTAATTGGATTCCCCTTATATATCCTCATTGGCAGGTCATAAATTTTGACATGCCTCTAAACCCTTCAGGGTACATACACCGCATTGGAAGAACTGGAAGAGCTAATAGCACTGGTGCTTCGGTATCTCTTGTAAGTTGTTTGTTTTTTGGTTTTCCTAAAATGTAAGTCTGGATATCAGATTTCACCAATTGAAATTTGAAAGCAAGATTTGATGTTTGATTGCATTTTGTTTTATCAGAGCATTAGTGTGTTGATAAAGTTTTATAGCTTTCTCTCATCCTTTTTATGTGTTTTGTTTCCTTTTCATACCAATGGACACCATACTTTCTTTAATTATTGTGTTCCTTTCGGGAACTCACCCACACTCAAATCTTCTACAAAACTTTTCATGTTTACAGAATTAACGTAATCTAATGGTCATATGATTGTTTTATTAGACTCTTCATATTCATAAAATTAATATAGTCTAACGTTCATTTCATTGCATTTATTAGTTTTAAAATAAAAAATAAAATAAAGAGTTGCAGGACACAATGCAATAAAGTCACGTCCCATTAATGAAGGAGGTTAAGAGATTAGTGTGTTAAATTTTAATTAGGCTTTAATTAATTCTTAACCTAATGCCAGTTGGTTGTATGGGTGATTTCTGTGTATGATGCACTTATTATTTTCATATGGATTAATACAATCAACTCTTTTTCTCCTACTCTTGACAACGTTGTACTGTGTGTGTGCATAACCTTATATGGTGTCAGAACCAAGGTTCACTAACATTTGCATTTATCAGAGCTTTTTTCCAGGGATTCTGGGAGTCATGGTGAATAATAAAGGCATCATGGGCACACTAACACCACAAGAGATAGTGGGTATAAATCATCTACGAAGGTGAGAAGTTGAGACATATATGTTGATCAAAGCAGGAACCTTTAAATGAGGAGGATCAAGGGTGTGTGTGATAAACTAGATATGTGGCATTTTAGGGTAGTCTAAGGTTGAAGTTCTCAAAGACAACAACTTTCAAGTAATTATTATATTTGAAAAGATGTCATGTAAATTAAAGATAATCTTACGGTCTGTTACCCCTCCAAATGCATCTACATTTTGAAGTGCCTAAAACACTATTTACAGGAGCATTGATTGGGTTCTGTGTACTTTTCAATGTACTGTTTATCGTGGCTTTAGCCTATGTCACAGGGTTTGGCGAACCTGAACCATTAGGTTCGAAATTTGTCGAACTTCAAAAAAAATGTAAGTTTGTTTGGGTTCGGCGAACCTCAAAGTAGAACGTTTTTCAAGGTGGTTTTCATCCTGTTGTTCTCTCTCGCGATCTGCCCATCCTCGCCCTCCGAGTTCCGCGATCTATCTGGATGTCTCTAGACTACACCCTCAACGATTTATCCCGCGAGCCACAATTGTTCAGACTGTGCGAACGAGTATTCTGATCAAGTAACCTGTGCGATTGGGGCTTTCGACAACCCTTCTTGTAACCAATGTCGAGGCTGCTAATGCGTGTTTTGATAAGTCAAGGAACCAAAGTCGAGGTTGCGGAAGGGTTTTCCGATAATTTTTGGAGGAAACAGTGTTGAGGCTTTGTTTGAACTTTGGCTAATGTTTTGACAATTATTTCAAATCTCCACTACATATAATTTTTTAAAAGCTTTCGAATGGATATATAGTATAATGTATATATATCAATGGTTAGGTTATTTTAGACTTTGGTGTATAGTAAATGGTAAAACAAATTTATATATATTGTATACATTATATTAATTATTAAATGTTCTAATTTGTATAGAAAATAGATAAAAATGTATTAAATGTTATTTATTATTATAGAATATAAAAATATATTAGATAACTTAATTTTATAAAAGATTTAAAATCGTCAAATATGTATATTGACGAACCTAATGTCGTACCTCATCCGAACCTCATCGAAAAATTAGAACCCGAATTGAACTTAAAGGTCGTCGAACCCGAACACGAACCCGAACCTTGTGACATAGGCTTTAGCATATCTTAATCCTCCCGGAAAAACACAGGCTGCAACATTAGAAGCTGTTTTTGGAGAGGGCTTAAGATTAACTCCTAACTCAAAGTTTTTCAAGATGCGACAGGCGTGGTTGTATGAGCTTGGGATGAGCTACATGTTGGAGCTTGAATGGGAAGCTGCAGAGAATTATTGGGCAGAGCTAGAGAAAGACTGTGTCTGGTCACGCGCTTTCTTTGCATACATGCATGGTATCTGTCTTTTTATGAATGGCAAAGCTAACCTTCCTGCTAATCAGTTTGCCAAGATTCTAGGGCTTTTGAGAGGGAAAATTTCTGGACGTGTTTTAGCTGAGGAGCAATATGTGTCTAGGAAGGTGAAGGACTATGCTCTTGATCCTTTAGAAGGAGTTAAAAGGATTCAAGCTCACATAAGTGGAGTAGAGTTTCTATACCTTTGGAATTTATTTCCACAGTAGATGCCACATGACAAATTGGAAAGAGTTGTACAAATAATTGAAGAGGCAGATACCATGTTAGCTGGATCAACATCTCGTTACACAAGGGACACTACAGGGCGTTTGCAATAGATGTTTGAAGATTTAGATAAGAGGAGGAAATCGAAATGCAAGATGATTATGCAGTCTGCAGTTTGATCAAAGGCACAGCCTTGCGAGAGCTAGGAAAACTAGATGCTGCTCATGAGCCTTAATAGTCTAAGAGAGGAGAGTTGCTATGTTGGGGCTGAGCTATCTGTGCTTCCAATGGATGCATATGAGCATGCACTGCTTCTAATCAATAGGCATTTGAACGAAGTCTACGTTATCTCTGAACAGACAACAAATTTTGACTTTTTGAAGCAGGCCCAGAAAGAGCTTGCGATTGCAGAGAAATTTAAGCGAGATTACAATTTTCTACGGCGTTTTTTGGGACGAGTACATGCAGCTAATTCGACACCTTATGGGTGATGAGGGGAATTCAAATGGTGAAACATCTATCAAGTATGACGAATGTAATGGGCAATGGAAAGACATTGATGATGAACAATAGAGAAAATATTGCATGAAGAAACTCAATTGTTGCCCAGCCAGTTGCATTCCAGTGTCTTCCGTGAATTGGGTGATCTCAGTATCACGAAGTAGCTGATTAGGAGGAGAAAATTCGCAGGGCAGCATGTGGGACAACTGGCATTGGCGGCCTGCTGCGTGGAGCCATGTACGCAAATACACTTCCCATGCATTGGCAGGCCCGTGAGTCGCTGGTGGCAGTAGCACTCAGTCTCATAGTTTTTTCTTTTGGTCTCGATATTAAAAATCACCAAACACCGAGGCCTGACAGTTGAGAGAATATATTTACGCTGTGGCAATTGTGGTTTCTCCAATTGCAGAATCGTGGTAGTCTTTCATGGGTGATTTGTGGCGTCTTCGAGTTGGCCCAAGGGTCCAGCTCATATATTAATTTCATTTTGCAGCAGCCGCCGATAGGAGAGTGTAGTCACGGTTTAATTGGAGGTCGTCTTTAGCTGGCAGTGGCTTGGATTGCATGGAGTTTGGAGAAATCAGCATTGAGATTTTGTTGGAAGCGACTCAGTGTGGCATCCGACTTCGTCGAGAAGCATCATCATCAGCCGCATCAGTTGACAGTCAATCTGAGAATCGGCTCTCCTGGATCAGACTCTTCACAGCAGTTCACAGTCGGCACGTCTATCATCTTGGCAGTGAAGGTAGTGGATCCGATTTCATGGAGCCAGGAATCACGGGTAGTTGGTTTTCTTTTTGCTGTAGCGTGGAGTGTTGGTGTAACCAAACAAAGCCACCTGGTAACCCGTTATCCTTTCCATTAACAGCCATCGGCATGGAAACAGACATTGGATAGAGCCAATTCGTGAATATGGGCATCTTTCTGATTGAAACGACTAGTCAGCTAAAAAAGGTTTTATTTCTACATTTTATTAAAGGGGAGTCCTTTAATTATAATGTATAAGTTTTTCTTAGTCTTTGGATGGGATAAAGTGGATCTAGGATCCACCCTTTTATTATTTAATTATTTTATTTTCCCTTTTTTCTTTTTGGAAAAAGTAGGAGGGCCTTTGGGCCTATAAAGGAATTTTTTTTCCTCAGTGTAAAGGATGGAAAAATTGGTTGGGAGGATTTTTCCCCAGAATTGAATAAAGTGAAGATCCTGTTGAGGCTTTTTGGAATATCTTGGGCATCTCTGTCATAGTTCTTTGTCTGTTTTTCATAAGTTGTAGACTAGACTTAGCATAGAGGGCTAATAATCTATCACATTGGGCAAGCATTTGCAGCTGCCAAGTTGCTTGTCGCCATTATGTTTTTAAAGGTTTAGGAGTAATGGATAGTAGTCAGTTATACTTCCATTCTCCTCGCCTCTGATTATGGAACGAACCAGCTTAGTCTCCATTCTGTGAAATGCAAGGCCTCCTCGAGTCCCCTTTTGAATCCATTCACCCTTCGGATATTGACGCTAGTTTTCCCTCGAGGATTGATCCTCCTTTCCCTTCCTGTCCATCAAGTACAATCATTTTCCTTTTTTCTACTCGAGTTTCTCTAAGGCAGCCTCTTCAGATCACCTTGCCCTCAGCCGCACCTACCTTAGCGATCCTAACTTAGGGAAACCCTCCTAGAGCTGGAGAAGAGCCAGCCTGAAGCGAGGAGAGAGGGGTGTGGTGACATTGGCCTCTCTCTCGAGAGTTGTCACCGGGCCGACGCGCCCGCAGTTTGGGCTTTAGCACTCGCATGCCAGTTTTGGGCGACAACATTTTGGCGCTGTTGCCGGAGACAAAGTCTAGTTCCTGGATTTTGAAGGCTATGCTTCATTGACATTTGTGGGAGATTGCATTGCAGATTCTTCTTCTCACACGGCGACTCCACGAAGTGACAGAGCCCTTGTCCTTTTGCAGATTTGAAGATCCTATTGGGTGTAGAGGTGAGCACACTCATCGGAAGGCTTTCAAGCTGTAATGTTCCCAAAAGTGACATGCATGCAAACCCTAAAAAGTGAGATGCATGCGAACCCTAAAAATGACATGCATGCCATCCCAGCATTATTTTAATGATGCATGCACTATTTAAGTCTCCCTCCGCATGCATGCAAGTCAATGGCAAATTAGAAGATAAAGTGACATGCATGCAAGTCAACGGCAAATTAGAAGATAAAGTGACCTAATTAGGTCAAAGATTAGGGTTTTGCGCAGTTGAACTTTATAAATAGAGGAGAAAGCAAGAGGAGACTTCACTTTGGATTATTATTATTTTGGGGGCTCTTGGATAGCAGCACAGTCTGCAGCACAGCAGTTGGGGTTGGAGACGGAGTCTTCAACTAACAGGATTTCGGCAGTGAGACATCTGTCCTAGTCTTATTCCGGGTAAGCCATACAGGTTCACCACTTGTTCTTCATTCATTCATCAGTTATCTAGTATACGGTATAGATCGTTGCAGGGACACGTGTGCAGCCGTAAGAGGGGGTTTTCAGCCAGAAAGCCCTAATTAGCTGCCAGGCCTTCATATCTCAGTTTCCTTCCGAAACTCGGGCATCATTCTCATCATCAGCTTCATACTCCGGTACCCGGTGATCATCAAATCCATCAGTGCTCATCCGAAGCAGTTATTAGCAATTTCATGGTTCCAGGGGCGTGAGTAGTTGCCTCTCTGAAGCAATTCGCTACCTTGCCTAGAGGTCTCAGAACCTCCGCATGCATCAGGCATTCTCTCCGGCATCAGCAGACGGACAAGCTCAGAAAGTTTTAGCCCGAACGAACCTCTCCTCCTACAAAAACGTCACCTTCAGTCTGGAGGGTTTTTACGGTATCGTGGGGCGGTGACACGAGAGGAAAAGAGCATTATTAGACCACCCATCCGGATCCTTACGCATGCAGCTGTCTCTGGAGTCATTATCCGCCAGAATATTAGTGGTAAGTGTTAATTTCTCTCTGCAAAATCCTAACCCTAATTTAGCTATATTTTAGGGCATTTTTGCAGGGCGATTTTGCATGCACAGTTATTTTGCAAATTTGTAGGAGATTGAGTGTGCGAGTCAGCACTATCATAGAACATTAGAGAATATTAGTATTTGGGATATTACAGTGGTATCAAAGCATAATCTTGGCCAGCTGTGGGCACATAGCAATTGAGTAAAAGTGCATGTTGATGCATGCGTGTACATGCAAATGCATGTCAGGGATGTTGGTGAAGTACATGTCAGAACAAAGGTTTTTCTTTGCCAGCTTGTGAGAACATGAAGACAATGAGAAGGGTCTTGACTGGAAATTGGCAGAGGTTAGCAGTACTTCAACACTTGCCTCGATATCAGGAGTATTTAGCCTTGGGTGATGATGTATGTGCAGCATTGTCCTTTCAAGATTATTACACCATCAAGTTCGGGATCCAACCCAAGGATATGGATGAGGATCTCCTTAAAGACATAGTTGGGGGAGGGAAGAAAGATGAGCATGAAGTACAGGTTGTTGGTGAGATTCATTTGGAG
>LPNX010620448.1:376865-400272 GCA_001517045.1 Pseudotsuga menziesii
CTGCTAATGACAGACCAAGACAGTTTCTTAGTATCCCTGAAGAAACAATAGAAATGCTGATTTCCCAGGTTACAGATACAAATTTAAGACATACACTGCAATTTGGAATTGGTCTGCATCATGCCGGTCTGAACAATCGTGACAGAACTTTGGTTGAGGAACTTTTTGCCAACAACAAAATTCAGGTCCTTGTCTACACGAGTACCCTAGCATGGGGGGTAAATTTGCCTGCACATCTAGTAATAATCAAGGGAACAGAATATTATGATGGGAAAGCAAAACGATATGTTGATTTTCCAATCACAGATATCCTACAGATGATGGGTCGAGCAGGTCGACCACAGTACGATCAGTATGGAAAGGCAGTGATACTTGTGCATGAACCGAAGAAAAGCTTTTACAAAAAGTTCTTGTATGAGCCATTTCCTGTTGAAAGTAGTCTCAAGGACCATCTCCACAATTACATCAATGCAGAGATTGTTGCTGGAACTATTTTGCGGAAACAAGATGCTGTGATGTACCTTACTTGGACATTCTTTTATCGGCGATTGGTCATGAATCCTAGCTACTATGACCTGGAGAACACTGAAAGCAACACTGTGAATGCTTACTTATCGAGGTTGGTAACAGATACATTGCAAGCCTTGGAAGATGCTGGCTGCATAAAAGTTGATGAAGATAATTTTGTTGAGCCTCTTATGTTGGGCACTGTTGCTTCTCAGTATTATCTAAGCTACAAAACACTGCCCCTTTTTGCCACAAACATTGGACCTGACACTTCCCTTAAGGTCTTATTTCATGTATTGTGTGGTGCTACAGAATATGATGAGCTTCCTGTCCGTCACAATGAGGAAAATATCAATGAAGCATTGTCTAAGGAGGTAGAGTATGAAGTTGATAACCGCAGTTTGGATGATCCTCATGTAAAAGTAAACTTGCTGCTTCAGGCACATTTCTCAAGGTTGGAGTTGCCAATCAGTGACTATGTAACAGACCTAAAATCTGTTTTGGATATAGATGATAGAAGGATAAACAATGAGTTTGGGACATTGGCTTCTCTTGAAAATCAGGATCATGGACTTGCAAGTGAAAACAATTACAGGATCATGACTGGGGATGTTCTCCCTTGCTTTGATTCATCAGTCATGGCCTTTCCAGATGATGGAGCCTGCGTTGTCACGGTCCCTACCACACTTGATATTGCTGCAAACCATGGTGTGATTGTAATATCGTCTACTGGAACAAATAATTGTGGCAGACACAAAAAGCTGGATATAGTTGAAACTCTTTTGCAAAAACCTACTTTGAAGGAGCTTGAGAACAATGGAGCAATAGGATATGATGGTAGAGCACTGCTTGATACAGGCAATTTTGCAATCAAGGGCAAAGCATGGGAAGATATTATTAAACTTTCTAGTTCATCTCCAAGGCTAATTTCTGAGCTTCCGAGAAGAAAAGAAGAGGTAAGCTTATACGAGGACTTAGCAGCAGCCTGGGTGTCTGCAAAACATGAATGGTTGAAAACTCGTCCTCTTGGCTTGGAGCTGGTAAATGCCCTTGGAGATCAGAAGCTCTTTACTTACTGTGCATATGATTTATTGTTTCTGCATTTTGGTACCTCCAGTGAAATTTTGGACCATCTGGGTGAGGGTAATGGAGGTCGTGTAGGGCGCAGACATTTGAGTTCAATACCAGCATCTACAGTCTGTGACTTGGCAACGTCAGCTGCTATCCTCTCAAGTGAGATAGCAAGTGGAGTATCGGTTGGGGATGACTCAATCATTTATGATTCAACCCTCTCCAGTGGAGTGCAGATAGGTTCCAGATGTGTGGTTGTAGCAGTTCATATAGATCAGGAAAGAAGAGTATATAATGGAAATGTTCCTTTCCTTGTACTCCCTGATCGTCACTGTCTTTGGGAAGTTCCTTTGGTGGGTGATGCAGGAAGGGTTATTCTTTGTTGTGGCATTGAGGATAATCCAAAATCTTCAATTTACATGGGTAGTAACTTTTGTGGGAAACTGTGGGAAAAGGTTTTCTCTGAACTGGGTATTCAAGAAAGCAATTTATGGAATCACGGACAAAAGCAGAAGTGTTTATGGAATGCAAAGCTTTTCCCTGTTGTGCCACAGGCTCAAGGCCTCAAACTAGCAATGTGGCTCATGGGATTTAACTTCGATCAGAATGAAGCCATGTTACATTTATGGGAAAATTCTCAGAGGGTCAGCTTGGAAGAAATGCACCGCAGTATAGATTATCAACGGCTTTGTGCAGAATCTAGTAATCATCGTTCAAAGCTTGCAGCTGGGATTGCTAAAGCTTGTATTAGCTATGGGTTGCTTGGTCGCAATTTGTCTAGACTTTGTGCAGAGATTCTTGAGGGAGAGAAGAATGGAACTGATATTTGCAAGAGCTTTCTTTCTTTGTGCCCTAATCCACAGACTAGCAGTTTGAGTTTACTGAATTCACCACAAAGCAGAGCATATCAAGCTCAGGTTGATCTCCGTAGAGCTTGCAAGCAAGAACAAAGTGCAAATCTAATAGCGCCAAGTGTATGGGAAGCAGTAGCTTCTAAAACTGCCGTAGCTGTAAGACAGGAACTTGAAGATCAGGCCTCAAAGCCTCTCAACGGTGTAACTACAAAAATAAGCTTAGGATATGAACATCATCACAATGCAAATAGTCAGCCACTCCAGCCAAAAAGAGCACATGTTGAATTACCAGTTCGTGTGGATTTCGTTGGTGGCTGGAGTGATACTCCACCATGGAGCTTGGAAAGAATTGGGTGTGTTTTGAATATGGCAATACATTTGGAGGGAACTCTTCCTGTAGGAGCAGAAATAGTTGTGAGATCAAAAGAAGGAATTTTAATACATGATGATGCAGGAAATCAGTTGCATATTAGGGATCTCAGATCCATTGCTCCTCCATTTCGTGAGGATGATCAATTTCGCTTGGTCAAAGCTGCACTCACGGTGACTGACAGTTTAGTGATTGCTAGAGGGTGCTTTCAGGAGGTCTCTGGTGATGGTATCGTACAGTGCAGTGTTTTGAGTAGAGGGTGCTGCAGATCTCCTAGGATAATTTGGGACCCTGGGATCATCCTCGGATTCAGTTGGTTCAGTTGATTGATTGTGGATTTGCTTTGGCATTGCTTGAGGACAAGCAATCTTTGGCAAGGGAGGACTGTAATGTTCCCAAAAGTGACATGCATGCAAACCCTAAAAAGTGAGATGCATGCGAACCCTAAAAATGACATGCATGCCATCCCACCATTATTTTAATGATGCATGCACTATTTAAGTCTCCCTCCGCATGCATGCAAGTCAATGGAAAATTAGAAGATAAAGTGACATGCATGCAAGTCAACGGCAAATTAGAAGATAAAGTGACCTAATTAGGTCAAAGATTAGGGTTTTGCGCAGTTGAACTTTATAAATAGAGGAGAAAGCAAGAGGAGACTTCACTTTGGATTATTATTATTTTGGGAGCTCTTGGATAGCAGCACAGTGTGCAGCACAGCAGTTGGGGTTGGAGACGGAGTCTTTAGCTAACAGGTTTTCGGCAGTGAGACATCTGTCCTAGTCTTATTCCGGGTAAGCCATACAGGTTCACCACTTGTTCTTCATTCATTCATCAGTTATCTAGTATACGGTATAGATCGTTGTAGGGACACGTGTGCAGCCGTAAGAGGGGGTTTTCAGCCAGAAAGCCCTAATTAGCTGCCAGGCCTTCATATCTCAGTTTCCTTCCGAAACTTAGGCATCATTCTCATCATCAGCTTCATACTCCGGTACCCGGTGATCATCAAATCCATCAGTGCTCATCCGAAGCAGTTATTAGCAGTTTCGGGGTTCCAGGGGCGTGAGTAGCTGCCTCTCTGAAGCAATTCGCTACCTTGCCTAGAGGTCTCAGAACCTCCGCATGCATTAGGCATTCTCTCCGGCATCAGCAGACGGACAAGCTCAGAAAGTTTCAGCCCGAACGAACCTCTCCTCCTACAAAAACGTCACCTTCAGTCTGGAGGGTTTTTACGGTGCCGTGGGGCGGTGACACGAGAGGAAAAGAGCATTATTAGACCACCCATCCGGATCCTTATGCATGCAGCTGTCTCTGGAGTCATTATTCGCCAGAATATTAGTGGTAAGTGTTAATTTCTCTTTGCAAAATCCTAACCCTAATTTAGCTATATTTTAGGGCATTTTTGCAGGGCGAGTTTGCATGCACAGTTATTTTGCAAATTTGTAGGAGATTGAGTGTGCGAGTCAGCACTATCATAGAACATTAGAGAATATCAGTATTTGGGATATTACACAAGCTCACCTTGGCGACTCCACAGTTTGGTATGAGGTATGATTAAACACATTTTTCAAATTAAGTACCTCATTATTTGATTTATGGATGATCATATGGGAAAGCCGTGGGATATTTGGCACGAAGCTTATAGCTCGCTGTATTTCTCAAAAGTCCATGGATTTCCTAATCAGTGCTACGACCGTGGCAAGGTGCATGACATTCTTCCCAAATTTTATGGAAATGATGGTGTTTCATCCACCCATCATATTGCCTCTCTCTGCAAACTGATGGTTGATTTTAATGTTCATCATGAGGATGATATTATGATCGTTTTTGCCATAACTTTGGAAAGGGATGCAATGATCTGGTTCTATGGTCTTTTGGATGAATCCATAGATTCAATGGCAATGTTTTTCGAGAGGTTTCTCCTCTGCTGGCACAACAGAATGGTTGATGAGATTGGGCAACTTGCTAAGGAATATGATGTCCTCATCCTTAGGGTCTATCTCGAGCTTAAAGAACAGACCATTGAAGAAGCACTACAAAGGCCTTTTGTTGAGGATATCCCGAATACGGCTGTATTAGAAGATGAGAAGCTGCCTCAGGTATATATTGAAACTAATAAAACTTCTGTTGCAGATCTGTCTCATGAAAGTCTTATGGATGACAAAATCGAGTTTGATGAAGGGCTGCCCATTGCCTATCTAAGTCCTCTTCAGTGTTATATTGACTAAGCATGCGTTTTGACGTGCTGTATGGTAAAAAACTTGAAAGATCTCTTATGTTTGCAGCATGAGCGTTTTTATGATAGCCATACTTTGATGGCATTTCTGGTTCAGATCTACAACGTATTTGATGAGACCTTGTTTTGGGTAATGATCAAACACAAGGTGAGATGTTCTATTGTTGACGAGGAGCTGAGATGGCTCCATTACTTGGATGCATACACTTGACATATTCTAGTTTCATGTTAAGTTAGTGTAGGTAGGAAGAAAAATAAAGCTCTTGCATGAGCATTTAAATTTTCAGTATGTTCTTCTTTGTTTTGTAATAAAGTGTGGGATGTGAATGAAGCCATCCCAACACATTTTCTTTTAAGATGATCTGCGAATACTTTGAGAATGCCGAGGTTCTCGCATGCTCACTCCGAGAGCACGCATCTCCCATGGAGCCAGATATTACCCCTCCAAATGCATCTACATTTTGAAGTGCCTAAAACACTATTTATAGGAGCATTGATTGGGTTATGTGTACTTGTCAATGTACTATTTATCATGGCTTTAGCATATCTTAATCCTCATCGAAAAGCATAGGCTGCAATATCAGAAGTTGTTCTTGAAGAGGGCTTAAGATTAACTCCTAACTCAAATTTTTTCAAGATGCAACACTCGTGGTTGTATGAGCTTGGAATGAGCTACATGTTGGAGCTTGAATGGGAAGTTGTAGAGAAATATTGGGCAGAGCTAGAGAAAGACTGTGTCTGGTCACGTGCTTTCTTTGCATACAAGCATGGTATCTGTCTTTTTATGAATGGCAAAGCTAACCTTGCTGCTAATCAGTTTGCCAAGGTTCCAGGGATTTTGAGAGGGAAAATTTTTGGACGTGTTTTAGCTGAGGAGCAATATGTCTCTAGGAAGGTGAAAAACTATGCTCTTGATACTTTAGAAGGAGTTAAAAGCATTCAAGGTCACATAAGTGGAGTAGAGTTTCTATACCTTTGGAATTCATTTCCATAGTAGATGCCCCATGACAAATTGGAAAGAGTTGTACAAATGATTGAAGAGGCAGATACCATGTTAAGTGGATCAACATCTTGTTACACAAGGGACACTACAGGACGTTTGCAATAGATGTTTGAAGATTCAGATGAAGAGGAGGAAATCGAAATGCAAGATGATTATGTAGTCTGTAGTTTGATCAAAGGCACAACCTTGCAAGAGCTAGGAAAACTAGATGTTGCTCATGAGCCTTAATAGTCTAAGAGAGGAGAGTTGCTATGTTGGGGTTGAGCTATTTGTGCTTCCAATGGCTGCATATTAGCATGCATTGCTTCTAATCAATAGGCATTTGAACGAAGTCTGTGCTATCTCTGAACATACAACAAATTTTGACTTTTTGAAGCAAGCCCAGAAAGAGCTTGCTATTGCAGAGAAATTTAAGCGAGATTACAATTTTCTATGGAGTTTTTTGGGACGAGTACATGCAGCTAATTCGACACCTTATGAGTGATGAGAGCAATTCAAATGGTGAAACATCTATCAAGTATGATGAATGTAATGAGCAATGGAAAGACATTGATGATGAACAACAGAGAAAATATTGCATCAAGAAACTCAATCGTTGCCTAGCCAATTGCATTCCAGTGTCTTCCGTGAATCAGGTGATCTCAGTATCATGAAGTAGATGATTAGGAGGAGAAAATTCGCGGGGCAACATGTGGAACAACTGGCATTGGCGGCCTGCTGCGTGGAGCCATATACGCAAATACACTTCCCATGCATTGGCAGGCCCGTGAATTGCTGGTGGCAGTAGCGCTCAGTCTCATAGTTTTTTCTTTTGGTCTCAATATTAAAAATCACCAAATGTCGAGGCCTGATAGTTGAGAGAATATATTTACACTGTGGGAATCGTGGTTTCTCCAATTGCAGAAGCGTGGTAGTCTTTCATGGGTGATTTGTGGCGTCTTCGAGTTGGCCCAAGGGTCCAGTTCATATATTGATTTCATTTTGCAGCAGCTGCCGATTAGAGTGTAGTCACGGTTTAATTGGAGGTCATCTTTAGCTGGCGGTGGCTTGGATTGCGTGGAGTTTGGAGAAATCGACATTGAGATTTTGTTGGAAGCAACTCGGTGTGGCATCCGACTTCGTGGAGAAGCATCATCATCTGCTGCATTAGTTGACAGTCAATCTAAGAATCGGCTTGCCTGGATCAGACTCTTCACAATAGTTCACGGGTAGTTGGTGTTCTTTTTGTTGTAGCATGGAGTGTTGGTGTAACCAAACAAAGCCACCTGGTAACCCCGTATCGTTTCCATTGGCATCCGTCGGCATGGAATTAAACATTGGATAGAGCCAATTTGTGAATATGGGCATCTTTCTGATTGAAATGACTAGTCAGCTAAAAAAGGTTTTATTTCTTCATTTTATTAAAGGGGAGTCCTTTAATTATAATGTATAAGTTTTTCTTAGTCTTTGGATGGGATAAAGTGGATCTAGGATCCACCCTTTTATTATTTAATTATTTTATTTTCCCTTTTTTCTTTTTGAAAAAAGTAGGAGAGCCTTTGGTCCTATAAAGGAAATGTTTTTCCTCATTGTAAAGGATGGAAAAATTGGCTGGGAGGATTTTTCCCCAGAATTGAATAAAGTGAAGATCATGTTGAGGCTTTTTGGAATATCTTGGGCATCTCTGTCATAGTTCTTTATCTGTTTTTCATAAGTTGTAGACTAGACTTAGCATAGAGGTCTAACAATCTAGCACATTGGGCAAACATTTGCAGCTGCCAAGTTGCTTGTCGCCATTATGTTTTGAAAGGTCTAAGAGTAATGGATAGTAGTCAGTTATACTTCCATTCTCCTCGCCTCTGATTATGGAACAGACCAACTTAGTTTCCCTTCTGTGAAATGCAAGGCCTCCCCGAGTCCCCTTTTGACCCCATTCACCCTTCGGATATTGACACTGGTCTTCCCTCGAGGACTGATCCTCCTTTCCCTTACTGTCCATCAAGCACAATCATTTTCCTTTTTTCTACCCGAGTTTCTCTAAGGCAGCCTCTTTAGATCACCTTGCCCTCAGCCGCACCTGCCTTAGCAATCCTAACTTAGGGAAACCCCCCTAGAGCTGGAGAAGAGCCAACCTAAAGCAAGGAGAGAGGGGTGTGGTGACATTGGCCTCTCTCGAGAGTTGTCACTGGGCCGACGTGCCTGCAGTTTGGGCTTCAACACTCGCGTGCCAGTTTTGGGCGACAACACAGTTAATCTTTATTATTCTCAAAGTTTTGATTTATTTTGTTAAGTGAAATATTTCTAACATCAATATAATTCAGGACATGTTGAACATCGGTAGTTAGGGCATGCGATGGCAGGTAATTATTGTTAATGATAATGCAGTTGCGAGAGCCATTCTCTAGGAGGATGGAACCCTAGTCAGTTAACTAGGGTTCTTGGTCAGTTAACAAGGTAGTGTAAGTCCCTAGTAGGTATCTAGGACCCCCAACAGTCTACTGGGGTTTTTGGTATGGGAACCAAGTAGTTCAGAGCCATGGAAAAGTCCTTAGCATGTGGCTAGGGTCCCTATCTGTCTCTAGGGTATTCTGGTAAGGGACTAGACAGTTTCTTGGTCATGAGGACCAAGCAGATCGTGCAGGAAAAGACAGAGACATCCTAGTTTGGGACTAGACAGATTCTTGGTTAGGGACCAAGCAGGTACTACAGGTGTATTCCTGGTTAGTTAACCAGGTGGATCTTAGTCAGTTAACCAAGATAATGATGTGGATGCCCTCCTCTCCTAGGTCTTCAAGATGGTGGATTTGGGTTGTTTCATCAAGTGACTGGCCACCCCTTGGATGTTGTCACTGGAACTTGACCTTAGGAGCAATCTGGAGGACTAGAGGATCAAATCATGTAGTATGAACCTTTCTGAGATGGTGATGATAAACTTCCAGTTATTGCATGAAACACTTGTAGACCACATACATTGAGAGAGAGAGATAAAAGTTTGTTTTCCCTTGTGGTGAGAAGGGTTGTCTTCCCACCATGTTGTTACACTCCTTTGTTTACTTGTGGGTAGAAGGGTTCCTTTCCCACCTTTGTTGTTACACCTTTTGTGGTCTTGTGATTAGCCTTGTATTGGCTTAGTTTTGTGTTATCCCCTCCCTCGTTGGTCCTATGTGCTAGCGCCCCCCTTGAGTGTGGTAACTTACCCATCGTTATGTTTTATGTATAACCCTCACCTTAAGACGTCCTAATATTAAATTATACTTTATGCTGCAATCATCCTAAAAGTATGACGTCTTGTAACCCTAATGTCAATGGAGGAAAGTTAGAAGGAAACCTTCTAAAAGGCCATTAAGAGGCTATAAATAAGAACCTAACCTTCATTGTTTTGATATCATGAAGAAATAACTCAGCTCTAAATTTGGTGTGATTGTCTAGGGTTTTCAATAGTCTTGTGTGGGTGACTTCTAGGGCTTCTATGCTTCCTGTGCTTGGGCGCTATCTTGGTTTTTGCTCTATTT
This sequence comes from Pseudotsuga menziesii, assembly GCA_001517045.1. Lineage (NCBI taxonomy): Eukaryota > Viridiplantae > Streptophyta > Pinopsida > Pinales > Pinaceae > Pseudotsuga > Pseudotsuga menziesii. The sequence goes on from LPNX010620448.1 coordinate 386,398, forward strand.
ACTTAGGGTTGTTCCCTTTGAAGATTGTTTACCTTCTTCTGCTCCCTCACGTGTGAGTTGTGGACTATTGTTGACTATGGAAGGTGCCATTGCCTATGTTTAGGGGGTTGTTGCATGAGTGGACTGTGTTAAGGGTGTTGTTCGTCTCCTTGGAGCTGTCGCCTGGTGTTGTAGACTTTCTTTTCCTGTCTTTTGTTGTTGGTGAATATCTTAGGGTTGCCATTGGTCTTCTTGTGATTGTCGTGGACTGTTTGGACTGGTTGGGAGGACTGTTGCTTGTGTGGATTGTTGTATGAGGGTGCTGCTACCTTCTTTGAGGCTGCCACTTGATTGAGGTATGTTTTGAGGATTTTAGGTCTATCGTTTCTTGTTGTGAAGGTGTCGCTTCTTGTTGAAGACTGTCTAGGTTTGTTGTCCTGTGTTTTGGGGTTACAGTCCACTGCTGAGACTTATATGAAGGTTGATGTTCACTGTGAGGCCTATTTGAGAATACTGTTCTATGTTGGGCATTTGTTAACTGCCCTAAATTAATGTTTTAGGGCTAACCTTGGTTGTTGTACCTTCCACTATGCTTGTATACCCCTATCCTACAACACTTTCTCTCTCTCTCTCTCGCAGGTATGTTCATACCTTCAGATACGGGTCAGTTTTGTTCTTGTTAGTGACTTGCCTTAGAGAGGCAAGATCTGATCTGAAAGTTAACTCCAAGTATAAGGAAGGTTCTCACAGTCAAGTAGGTTATCAGATCTTGGTTTTTATTCCTTTTATTATTTAGACTTTTACTACTGCTGTACTATGAAATTTTAATTTTGTTTTAGTATTATTTTGTAATTTGCATTAAAGTATTGTTTATGATTTTGCTATGCATTACTGCAGTTGTTAAATCTTGTTTCAAACCCGAACTTCAACACAATGATCCTTAGTGAGTGTTAAAGTTGAAAGAGATGAAAATTATATTTTAAAATTTATCATGGTATCAAAGCTTAGGGTTTGTAGCTAGCTCTGTTTTGTAGCCTAACTGAGCCTACATAGATCCTAAGGTAAGGGTTTCAATTTTATCTAACTTGGTCGCAAGGTTTTCTTGGAAAATTTCAACAGGTTGGCTGTGAGGGTTTGAAGCATCTTTAGTTAAGTCAGAAGATAGGCTTGAAGGAGCCTCAAACTTCAATGCTTGGAAGGCTAGGGTTTTGAATATCTTAGAGGAAAAGTGACTTGGATGATCTAGTTACTAGGGTTGTGGAAGAGTCCACAACAAATCAAGGAAGGGCAACCTTTACAAAGAAGTAAGGCAAGGCAAAGAGAATCATTTTTTATTCAGTGAAAGATAATTTGATGCCTATAATAGCTTCTTTAAGGACAACTAAAGAGTGTTTTGATGCTCTAGCAAATCTCTTTGAGATCCTACTAAGAAGAGGGTTTTGAAAAAGTAGCTTTGTTCACTGAAGATGGAGAAGGATGAGCCGGTTGCCTCTTTCTTCTCCAAGATATCTTGGATAAGAGATCAATTCATGGCCATTGGGGTTAAAGTAGAAGATGACGACCTTGTGCAGACAACACTAGATGGTCTTCTTGGATCTTGGGAAACATTTTTGGCAGCAGTAAATGGATGAGATAGTCAACCAAGTTTCGATAGGTTGTGGCATGGTTGTTTAGAAGAAGAAGGAAGGATCCAGAGTAGGAGTGGGCCTCCCATTGAAAAGGATCATGCCCTTGCTACCAAGACAAAGCAAGGAAGGAGATTTCCTCAGCTCAAAGACAAAGGAAAGAAATCTCAAGGTAAGTGTTTTGACATATCAAAGGTAAGGTGTTATAATTGTATTCATTTTGGTCATTTTGCAAAAGACTATAGGAAACCTCCTAACAATAAATGACAGAGAGGCAAGTGCCCTTCTTCAACTGTTATAGAAGAGGAAGAGCCTCTGTGAAAGAAAACCAGGGTTGAAGCCATGGAACAAGAACAAAAGGAATACTACCTGGTTTCAACACTCTCAAGTTCCATCTCTAACTCAATAGATTCCTGGTGGATAGACAATGGAGCCTTCAATCATATGACTGGATTCTAGATTAAGGAAGGCTCTTGCAGATTACAAGGACAAGAAGTTCAATGTAAAAGTGGAACTAGGAGATGATAGTACCTGTGCCATAAGAGGAGTGGGTTCATCCTCCTTCTAGCTTGTTTTAGGTACATTTATGCACATTGAGGAAATTTTATATGTTCCTAGATTAAAGAAGAATCTTCTTTCAGTGGAAGTTCTAATGTACAAGGGGTTCACTGTAGCCTTCTCAGAAGGAAAGGCCCTAATGTGGCCGAAGGATGGAAACATGAGTTCAACCATTGTAATTGGGGTTCGTGAAGGCAACCTTTATAAGGTTTCATACTAAGTCACTTGACATGAGGACACGGGAATACGGGTGTTCGACACAGACACAGTGATCCCTGAGATTAGGACACAGAGGACATGTTATACATATATATATATACACACACATTCAGATCCAATTTTTTGTAGAAACTAGAACATTTACAAATATTCAATATACACATTACACATTCACAATGCATATGTCAATGATAGACCTAACTGAAACCCCCATTAGCAGAAAGGGATAAGTCTCAATCCACTATTGAAACAAGAGAAAAAGGTTGGTGATTGGCTTCCCTCACCCCCACTATTGGATGCCCGTGAGATGCATAAGAAAGCCAACCAAAATTGGACTATTTATATTTTATTAGATTACATGGATGGGGGCCATATCCTATTATTATCTGTTCCCATTACTAAACACCCTTAATATTTTAGATTATGCCACTTACAATGATGATGCCGCTTAGATTGAATGTCATGGGTAGGAATATAATTCCCTTGTGATGTTGTTTGTGGAATATACCCCCACATAATGCTTATTGGTATGCTCCCTGACTTGATTTGAGAGGCTAAGAGCCAAACAATGTAATATGTAAATGTACATAGAAGAATACTAAAAATACATCACAACTAAGAGCCAAACAATGTAATATGTAAATGTATATGGAAGAATAAAATACATCGCAATTTGTAGGCAGAGAAAGAAGCCCATTTTGCGGTGGTCACCATGGAAGCCCAATTTACACCAAGGTTACGTCCACTCGCGAAAATATCTCATATACTCGCTTGGCAAGTATACATGAATGGGTAACAACAACCCTTGAGAGGGCCAATCACGATAAGCGGCTCACCAACCTAATATTGCATTACATACGAGGGCTCCCAAGGAGCAAATGTCCTCGGCGAGATTTGAACCTGGGTGAGGAGTGCAACAACCAAATGTAATATATATATATATATATATATATATATATATATAATGTTAATATATAATAAAATAAAATTTATATTTAAATAATATTAATATTACCTAATATAATGTCGAATCTCATCACAAATTTTGAATTCTAATAGAATTGTCATATTTTGGGCATCTATTGATATATTGTAGTTTATAGACATGGCTATTTTGAATATGTATGAAAAATGTTTTTTTTTTTTAAATTTAAAATATTTGTATATATCTAATTTTTTGTATTTGTCAATTTTATCCTGATTCGATTCAAACTCTTCGCTCCTTTGCTTCACTGATTATTGTCGATTTCGAGTCTGGTAACATTGGCTTTTACTTAAATTTTTAACATTATCATTAATTGTTTCAAGATGTTTGAGAATGGTTCCAACCTCATCAAACTTCCAACACATCAACATCTTTATGGACCTTGATGTTGGTGTTGTTGATTGTTGAACTCCTCTAGCATGACCTTAATAAAAATGTACTCTTCACCCAAGCAAAATCACTTATTAAGCATGTGAAGCTTTTTCTACTTTATTATTTTAGTGATTGGATTTGGAAGTTTCATCAAAATTGTAGGGTGTTGAGTTGTTGAATAATATCCTTGAGGATCAACTTTGATATTCAAGTTGAAGGCAAGGGCTAGAGCCTAGTGGAGGGATTGTTAAGTCGCGCTTGTCAAAGTACCTAATTTACACACACACACACACATATATATAAAGTGTGGTTAACAAACCCCCAGGGGGCTGCTACGTCCACGGGGAGAAATCACGAGGGGCCCACTCGAAAGGGCCTCACTCCTTGCTCTGATTACGGAGCTAACTCGATGGGGTCATCAAGTGAAGCCCTTATATATCAATGTATAGCCACCCGAGGATTTGACCTCAAGACCTTCTGTTCACAACTTACAGCACTCAACTACTTGAGCTAGCCCACCGGGATATATATATATATATATATATATATATATATNTATATGACGTTTTTTTTTTGTAACTAGGGGAATCAACAACTGGAGCTGGGTTGGTACTCACCTGACACAGGGTCCAGGGATCCATTCCCACTACCACTATACCCCTAGCTGTCCCACACCCACCCGCAAGACATGGGACAAAGGTAAACCCGGGTGGGATTTGATGTCTTGACCTCCATTTTCAACAAGTGACTTCATATCAATCGACGCCAATGAGCCACACCCGTTCGAGCTATAATTATATATGATATATTAATATATAATAATATAAATTTTATATTTTAAATAATTTTAATATTACCTAATATAATGTGGAATCTCATCACAAATTTTGAATTCCAATAGAATTGTCATACTTAGGGCATCTATTGATATATTGCAATGTATAGACATGGCTATTTTGAATATTTACGAATTTTTTTTTTTTTTAATTTAAAATATTTGTATATATCTAATTTTTTGTTTTTGCCGATTTTTCCCGATTCTATTCAAACTCTTCACTCCTTTGCCTCACCGATTATTGTCGATTTCGAGTTTGGTAACATTGCCTTTTACTTAAAATTTTTAATATTACCATCAATTGTTTCAAGATGTTTGAGAGTGGTTCCAACCTCATCAAACTTCACATGCAAAAAGTAGAATTTTAGATTCTGTTCAAAATTCAATAGACTTAATAGTTTTCAAGATTTCAAGATTGCATAGTTTATGCCAGATTCTATCATGTATGAGGGTATGGGATTAGCATTTAATCAAGCACATCAACCTCTTTATGTACCTTGATGTTGGTGGTGTTGATTGTTGAATTCCTCTGGCATGACCTTAAAAAAAAATGTACTCTTCACCCAGGGAAAATCACTTATTAAGCATGTGAAGCTTTTTCTACCTTATTAGTTTAGTAATTGGATTCAGAAGTTTCATCAAAATTGTAGGGTGTTGAGTTGTTGAATAATGTCCTTGGAAGCTCAACTTTGATATTCAAGTTAGAGGCAAGGGCTAGAACCTAGAGGAGGGAGGCATAGGGTGCTATTGATGAATAGGATTCCAATATAGGCAATGATTAGACGACATGTATGATTTATGATTTATGATTTATGTTTGTCATTCATTTTTTTAAATGTCCTTGTTAAAATATACATACACACATGCATTTCTCATTTCGTGCAACTTAGATTGAGGGAACTCACTCTTATAAAGAGCTTGAGAGACCAAAACTCTAACTGACTAAAGCCTGTATACATAAACCCTAACATTTAACCTAAGTCACTTGAGTGACTCTATTTCATTTGCAGCCTTATATTCTTAGCAATTTGGACCCCTTTTGTAGTACATTGTTAATTCTTTGCTCTAAAGTATTTCATTCTTAATAAAATTTGGAGTAAGGTTCTTCCTTTCACTTTGTGAGAACTCAGAATATGGCCAATATGCTTGAACTTTGTGTTATGGATGTGCTAGTGATGAGAGATGTTCATGAGAGTACACTCTAGTTTGGAGAGAATTTAGCAGGTTTTTGAAGTCTGGAATTGTCTAGTAGAGAGCTTCAAGTAGATTGGATAAATAACAGTCTCTCGTATGCATTGGTCTATGCTTTCAACCCTAAATATTATGATGATTCCTACATTAGACTTTCGAGGCATAGGTTACTTCCAATTAAAGACAAGGAGTTTTCCATTGAATATAAAGTTGGATTTTTCAAAGAAGGCTATGATCTAAATAAGGCCTATAACCTTCATTAATAATTTGCCATGTTTTCCATTGTTACTTGTTCATTTGGAGCTATGTAAGCTCTTTCTATTAGGGGATTAATGGGCACAATCTTATATTGGTCATCTTATGGTTATGATACTTCTGAAATACAAACTATAGTAATTCAGTACTTTGCTAGGTAAGCATAAGTCAATTTCCAATCATCACAAACATATGTTCTTTATTTTGTATTTATATGAATGTAATGAAAAATTACATTATTATGTTGTTATTTTGAATATTATTATTTTCTCGACTTTATTCTCCCAAAGTCACTAACTTCTTCCATGGAGGAGTAAATGGAGCACATATTAGTTATGGCACTCCGATGTTTTTTTAAGAAAAAAATTGAAATTTGTAGAGTTTTGAGCATTGAAGAATTTAATGGTGAATCAAATTGGCCACGCGTTTTATTATTATTATAAATTTTGTTAAACATCGTTGAGACTTGTATTTTTAGTAAAGTTAAAAAAAAATATGCAACATTTTTTAACATGGTTTTGAACAATATGTGACATTGTAACGTGTTCGTTCTGGACTACTGGCTTCTTATTAGACATATTTTGGATCAAATTTGAAGTTCTAGAAAGATCAGTGTTTGTTTATTTGTTTCATTATATAAGTTATAACAGAAGTTATTTAATTCGCTTTGCCAAAACTAATGTTAATTTTTCATTTTTATTTACAATGGCGATGTTTTTTCTGAGTTTGATTGTTGCTGAATTTAAACACAAACTTGAAGAAGGTGACCTAGGTTTCATTCGGTTTGTGAAGAAAAAACATTTGAGGTCATAAAAGGCAGAAGATTTGTGTATATTCATTAAAACTTTCGCCACGTAAAGGAATAGTAAAAGACGGGATCCACAAATTTATGGGATATTATTTCTGAAGTTGGAGGCCTAGATGTTCAGCTGGGCAATTTTTCGTTAGGGAATGTGGCCCATGAAGGCTTTTGGTTTTTATGGATGAGGATGAGGATTCTAGTATGGGATCATTGCGAATACTTCCAGTTCTTCGTAGCATGCATTTGCTACTGAACCACAATCAAGTTAGACTTGGACATTGTTGAGTCGGATGGCATTATAAGGTGGCGAGTAAGATGAAGATTTTTGAGTTTTGGAGCTCCAATTTTGTATTTGAAGTTTGAGTTTTAATGACATCTGAAATTTGAAATTTGAATTTGAGTCAAATCTGTTTTGGTTGTGTATCTTGTAATGCAGAGTCTAAACATGCTATGATTTGGACCTTTTTCAGTCATTTTTCTAACTATGTTTACCTGCAATCTGGTCAAAAATTGAGAAGAATATATGGAATTATAAATATAAGTTGTTGAGATTGCACAATCTGGGTGCATTAGGGATATTTGGGGATGCTGAATCCATTTATGCATTCAAAAATGCAATGTAAGCAATGAAATTCCAATTTGATCAATGATTGTAGCTGGATTTTTGGTGATGATAGCTTGAAAAGGTCCAAATTGTACTATTATAATTTTTACAAGTATTTTGTCTATTTTGGAATATGTGCTTTTGTGGCTTCCTTGCCCTAAACTTTTGGAAATTCTTGAAATCACCTGGAGATTAAACCGGAGCCCTGCCTTTCCAGTTAATCAATGGATATTTTTTGGTCTAGATATGAAAGTTACATTCATTGTGTTACAATTATTGCGTTGACCCTATAAGGCCAATCTACAATTTTCCTCACCCAGGATCTCCCAGGTAGTTTCTTCTCATTATCCCCAATTCATATGGTCTTTCTTTCTTTTTCATACCAAAATTTTTGGGTGGCTTTTTGTCTTACATCATCAGATTTGCAGATGGTTGAGGGGCTGATCTTGATTTTCATGAAAATACCAATACCATATTGTTCTTCCTCAATATTCTGAAATGTTGGGTTTCGAATGTCTCTACAGGTCTCTCATTCAGAAGATGACGTATTCAAAGAAATACGAGTGGCATTGAGCGGTGGTAAGGAATTAGATACTGAGTCTACAGACTTTATATCACCCTTTCCATTGCTGACGAAAAATGCAGTTGAGTCTCTTCGTTATAGGGCCCAGGTAAGCTGTATGATACAGACTGATCATTTTGTCTAGATTGAGGACACATGCCTGTTAAAGTGAAAAATTTCCTTCCCTGAGTTGCGTTTGGCAGTGTACTCGAACACTCGAGTTATTAAGTTTGGACATAACTCATCTTTAGATTATTGTTCTTCTTTTAAGGACATTGCTCAAAGTATAACCAAGGTCGCAGTGAAAGAGGCACGTGCTAATGAGCTTCGAAATGAAATATTAAATTCCGAGAGGTATTCTGCCTAGTCAGTGGTTGTATCTTTTTCATGTGAACATTCATATCTGGTATTGCAATTTATCAATTTGCTAATTCTGATATCTCCTTTCTGATCTTGTAGGTTAAAGGCTCATTTCGAAGATAATCCCAAGGATTTGGGTAATGAAATCACATTTTTGGCAGTGTTTATATAAGTTTTAGTCTTTTTGGGAACTGTACAGATTTGATAGTTTAAAAAAATTGCTGTTGATTTTTTTTAACATGTATCCTTTCGTTATATTTATTTGCGATGCAGAACTGTTGAAGCATGACAAGGTACTAAGCAAGAAGCAACCTTCATCACATCTATGCGCTGTACCAGACTATCTTGTTGACCCTACCACACAAATAGCTAGCAAAGCTATTAAGCTTGCCAGAGAAGCAATGGGACAAAGTCACTCTGGGCACCGAGGCTGGTTTAAGAGAAAGAGTGGCAGGACTGGGGATCCTTTGAAGACGTTCTCTATAGAGGTGAGTTATCATGAACTTCACTTTCAAAATTGAAACAACTTACTAAACCGGGATCCTTGGTGACCCAAGTCTTTTTACATCTCCTGATATTTCAATCTTCAATCATGCTTTCGATAGAATTGCAATTCATAATCCTATTTTGCATATGGATGTATTTGGTGGAAAGTATATCCTTTCTAAGGACACTATTCGTCTGAATGCTGTTGATTAGTCGAAAAAGAGATCAGGCAGAGGCGGTTTCAAGGGAAAGAGGAAAAAAGGAGGAACTGGCAGTGAAGCACCAAAGAAAAAGCATAGATGGAGTAAATAGTTTTGTTCAGGATTTCTTGTAATATGGTTCAGTTAAATATTCTTTAAAACTTAAAAGCTACGTTCGGAATCAACTTGTGGCTGAACCTCTTTGTACAAGATTTGTTTACCATTTCATTGTACTGCATAGGTATTCGAGTTTCATTTTTATTGGCACTGATTTCATTATTAGTGTATTATTGAAGTTCCTCAATTTTGTATCGTCGACGAGGAACTGCTCCAACGGTATTATTTTTTGTTAGGTTTCCTGGTATTTTCTGCCTGCGAGCGTAACACTGGTAACTGAAAATATTTGGACTTTGTAGATACAGACATGTTTGCAAATGAGCTGAGCACTTGGAAATGGACGCTGCCATACTGTATTGTTCTAATATAGCAAGTAGTTTTCTCTTTTATACTTTGTAGTAGAATTCTTTGAAGATCTTTTTAGGTTTGTATATGTCGCTGCTTTTAATTTTTACGATTTGATTTGTTGTTTTTACAATTTAATTTTTACTGCTTGGTTTCCCAAATCAGTTTTTTCAATATACAGAGATAATTTATTGGGCAGAGTAAATAAACAGTTTTAAATATACACAAAATGTTTTTGGCAGAGTAAATCTATGCTATTTGACAATTTGAGGCACCAATTTATCTCTCGCCACCAGTTTATGTTGTGTTGGTGCATGTGTATATGCAAATCTTGTGGTGTCTTGATAGTTTTACTATAAAATCTGTACTTACACATCAATTAACGGTGGTGAATAAAAACTTTTAACATAATATAACGGTGGTGAATAAAAACAATTAACATAATACCAAAGGTAAATATGAACCCATGAGTTATCATGGGTCCCTCTTAGGTAAAAACACATAGTGCATAATGATTGAGTTCTAATTTTTTACTAAGAGAAGTGATGTCCATTCAACACTTCTAAAATTCAGTGAGTGGTGCGTAGGGTCAATACCTATACCTAACTCTGGTAAGAAACATGGCATAAATAAAGTATGATGAGATGCACAATATGCATATAAATCAAAATGTAAAAAATAAAATCCAGGAAAGAAAATTTAGTAAAATAATTTCTTTTACAGACATATACATGCAGATACATCTTGCATTTTAAGAAAATATTGTATTTCGATTTATTTGATCTCTTCGTTTTTAATAGAATAATTTCTTTTACGGACATATACATGCAGATACATCTTGCATTTTAAGAAAATATTGTATTTCGATTTATTTGATCTCTTTGGGTTTTTAATAAATTCAAAGTTATGATGATAGACTATGAAAATATGTATTTTTTCAATATTAAATTATAATATTACTTTATAATGTGACATGAATCTGATATAATATAAAGCCAGTTGAGTTTATTGGAGTGGTTATGGGATAGAGCCTTGTCTTCTTCATCAAGGTTTTGTTCCTATATGTGACATTTTGATTTCATAACTAGTATATATTGTTACAACAATTTCAAGCTTACTTGTTGAATTGGTCTTCTTCTTAGAAGAATTTAGGGTTTACCTTAAGTACCATCCTCTAAATGAGAGATATTGGTAGGGTTTACCTCTAGATAATTACTTGAAATAAGTAACTAGTTAAAAGTAAAAATAAAATGAATGTGATATAATACTAGATAGAAAGAGATTACACCCTAAGATTTAGCTCAAGTGGTCGAGGTCATAGGTTTGACACCCTTGAAATCCTCAAAGATCAGGTTCTAAAATCAAGGTCAATAATTTACCATACTTTTCCATTCATGAATCATGGAAAATTATTTAGAGAGTTTAAGTTTCTCATGATATATATATATATATATAAGGATTGGTTTATTGAGAATGTGATTCGTCTGTCATTTTAACAATACAATATTGGTTAATTATTTGATCAAACATTGTCATGTTGATATGTTACTTGTGGCGGCACCCATGAGTAATATAAAGAAAGTAGAATGCATGGTAGCAACTAAATGTTTAGGCCTTTGAAAAGATTTAAATTAAAATGTATAGATATCTTTAAATTTATACAAATAATTTAAATCGAAAGTATACTGTAAATTGAATAGAATAACTTTTAGCAATTATAGCGTATGAAAACATTTAAATTAAGGACAAAAGCCATAAACTAAAAGAAAAATGATAAGAATCCAAGTGATCTGTAAAACACTATATAAATTGCAAAAGGTTAAGAGGCTTATCATGACCAAACCAAAGGACAGTAATGCTTAGAGAGTTGGATAATATAGGTTGACATAGGGAAGCAAGATTAGGGAGTAGTATTTTTCAAAATTGCTTAGCCAAGCAAAAGCTAAGCATTGAGTTATAATTGGATCTTTCAACACTATACTAATGAGGCTAGTGTAGAAGCTTGAAAATAAGCCTCAACCTTTAGTGTAGATCCTTTTTTAGAAGGGTCGATCAAGTCCTTAAGGCCAATGCAAGCTCTTATATTGAAAGATAAACATTTGAAAAGGAGATGTCTAAAAATTTGACTATTTGAATTGGATGACCATTTTTCCGAGAATCTGGTGTTTTTTGTTTTGCAAAATATGAATGTAAGTTGTGTTTTAATTGCAATTTTGATGGTAGAAATGAATTTAGCTCTCTCAAAAACCCGTAGGGCACCCAAAATTTCCAAACTTGACAGTTGTAACATGTTTTTTTTAATTCCAACTGGATTTTATCAAAATCGTGCCTGAAAAATGCACTTATTCCGACTCATCATAGAATTTTTAGACCACGTGATTTAAAAAATAACCCTTATTAAAGGAATTGATCATGACCACACTATATTGATCTTTCAAGACTAAGTATTAAGGTTGGTTAGCATGATTGTTGGATTAGTTATGACATACAATCTAGAAGCAAGTTTATCAATCACTTGTGATAGTTTATTCTCATTGTTCTTTGGACATGCATGTATCAACATCATTTCCTCCATTTGATTAAATTCACTTGCAACATTTGATTTTAAATCATAAATATAATGTGATGGATTTCCTCATTTAATGTTGTAAATACATAAACAAAATATTATAAAATGAACATTTAGTAAAAAGGATTTCTTAGATTTTTTTAAAAATTTATGATGTTTTAATTTTTAATTTTACATAATACTCTTGAAACTTACACATTTCATTTCAAAATAGGGGAGTGTTATGAGTTCACTTACAAATTTAGAAATATTTTTTTAGTTATAAGAGCAATAGGTCACATTGTCAAAAGAAAATCAATTCCTTGTATATTAGACCTTTTATATGATATTGAAGTTTGTCAAATATTTTTTTAATTATAAGAGAATTAAGTTATCAGGCCATATTGTCAATTGGGTTTATTTGGGTGGTTCAGAGAAGTGAATTATCCTCCTCGCCTAAGATTAATTCCAATGATATGTTGAGTTTTTAATGAGTATATTGTTGTATTGGCCTTGAGTCTTAAATAATCTAGTTTACTCTACTTACCACCCTTGGAATGAGGGAAGTGCTTGTGGGAATCTTTTGCTATGTAAGGGTTTGTCTATGATATTATATATTTTCACACTATAAATGAATATTTTTGTCAATAATTTCAAATTTTATAATGCACTAACAAATATTTGTTATTATTTCATAGTCACTAATTAGTTGGTGATGCATATGATTGAACTTGTGCTATAATTTAAGAGTGAAAAACGTGCGTCATAAAAACACCAGTAATAGTATCTCTATAATCTTCCAAATTTATTTACATACATCAAACAATTTTTTCCAAAAAAAAAAAATTAACAATATATCGAGGAGAAAAAGTTACAATTTAGATGTGATATCATGCGTATGAGTATCAAGACCATACTCTGTACAATGTGGTACATGTACAAACTAGACTATTACCATTATAATTTTATTTGTATGATAACATGAGGCAAAAATGCCTATACAATTTTGATACAAAATTACATAAGATCTGCATCTAATAGTAGCCAGGAAATCTTGTTCGTACAAAATGACATAGAAATGAAACCATGTAAATTGTATGATCATGGTTGTGATCTCATATGCAAGAAAAAGTAATGAAAAAAAGGCTTGGGATCTTGAGGAAAAACCCATCATCCCTCTGACTAGTTAACTTCAAAGTTCCTTCAAAAAGTTTTATCCCCTGTTTTGAAGCTATACATCTTGTATGTGATTAGAGTGTGACTCTATTGGTATTCTAGTACTACGTTTGACTTCTACGAAGCTATTTTAGAGAAGACACAAAATTAAAACATATGTAATGAAAGCTAGTATCTACAAAATTGTTAGAAATCTTCACCATTTCTATGTCAATTAAATGTTAAATCCTCCTATGCTAAAGCTTACTTGTAACATATTTAAACAACTTAACTCATTATATAGAATTATCAAACAAACATGCATGTAAGCTCTTAGATAAAATACCAATTTAGACAACAACTTAATTAGATAGATAAAGCTTTTACATATACATAAGTTTAAGAGTATACAATAAGTACCCATATTTATATAATAAATTAAAAGTATAATTCAAATTAAACATTATTCGTAAATGAACAACTTATGCAAAGCTTGCTACCAATTTTATACCACAACAAATAAGAGGAATAAATACAATATTAGATTGCATGCAGATTTCTCAAACATTTATATACATATACATATTACAAAATTGAAGATATAACTCTGAAGTTCAAACAAATAATGTATAACCTTATTTTCAATAAAATATATATACCAAAGAAAGAATGAAGTA
>LPNX010620448.1:400328-460320 GCA_001517045.1 Pseudotsuga menziesii
TGATATTGTAAGGACTCAAATTACACTTATATAGAAGAACAAAATCATGATTATAAACAATATTCATGAATATAGGATGTGATATTTTACAAAATTTAGGATACTTGATCTTTGGTGCAAAGTTTGTTGTAGGCATACACCTATGGAAGAGTGGAGAGGGGACTTTCCAAGGAAAAAAACATACTTTAGGTGCTTTAGAGAAATTGTACAAAATATGTTAAACCAAAACTGATATCAAGGATATTCAACTTCATATTTGTAGATATAACAATAACAAGCAAAATTTTTATTCCAATACATATATATTGAAGAGCACAAGATTATAATATGGTCAAGGAACAAAATAGAAGATTCATCAACAATATATCATTAGGTTTTGAGACTAACTCTTAGCATCCATTAGTTCTTTATGGTAGTTTTTCTTAAGATCTTATTAGATTATCTAGATCTTTATCTAAAAGAATAACAAGTACAACAAGATGCATAAGATACAAAAGATACACAAGACAAAACAACATACAACCAAAGTATCTATGGTCGACCAATGTTCTATTAAAAGAACCGCTTAGGTGCACCTCTTGTGCTTCATGAACTTATCATCTCAACATGGGAACTTCATATATCTCATATATATGGTAGGACTAATTACGACCCAACAAACTCCTACACCAGGATTTTTTTACGTTCTTTTGGTCAACCTCAAGGAAGTACATCTGAACAACCTGCGTCTAGGATCTTTTTTGTTTAGATCACCTTCGGGACATATTACGTCCGATTAACATGTGTACCACGCCACAGATGAGTATTTACACTCAGACAACCCACAAGACATATTACATCTGAATAACCTGTGTACCACGTTAGGGCTCAGGATTTACATTCGGATAACCCGTCTCATTTCCCATGTGAGATAATATGCTTTGTATCAGGATTGATTACATCCAAGGATAACCTGCGAACTTCTCTAGGATGTTACATCCAAGTATAACCTGCAATACTGATTACGTCTGAGCAACCTACGAACTTCTCGAGGTTGTTACGCTTAGACAACTTGTATTTCTAGCTATGTTATAACACATCACTCCCTCTTTCGAGGGATCTCAATCTAGATCACACCAAGTCTTTCTCTAGAGTACTCAAACTTCACTCTTGCAAGAGGCTTGGTCAACACATCGGCTATATGCTCCATTGTTGCCACGTACTAGAGCTTCACTGCTCCTCTCTGCACCGTATCCTTGATATAGTGGAACTTGATCTCTATGTGCTTCGACTTGTCATGGAACACTGGGTTTTTTGTCAGTTTCACGCAACTCTGATTGTGGCAAAAAATGCAAGTCACATCCAACTGGAGATCAAATAATTCATACAGTATCTTTCACAACTACACTACCTCGCAACTAGCTGAGCAAGCGGCAACATACTCTGCCTCGGTTGTACTCAGAGCCACACATGATTTCTTTCGGTTGAACAAGGAGATCATGCCAGATCCTAAACTAAAGAAGCAACCTGAGGTGCTCTTCCTTCCTAGTCTGAATCAACATAACTGTGTAGGTTGATATTTTGATTCACATCATATTTGAGCCCATAATCCACTGGGCCTTTTAGGTACCTTAGAACATGCTTTACCACTATCAGGTGAACCTATCTCGGATCCGTTAAGAACTGGCTCAAGGCATTCACCACAAAGCATGTGTTTGATCTCGTATTTGTCAGATACATCAATGAGCCAATCATTTGACGATACATCGTGGCATTGACCTTCTTGGATGAAGCATCGCTTAGAAGCTTCAAGTTAGATGCCATAGGTGTGTCTATAGCTTTACATTCCAACATTCTGGATCTCTTCATAATATCCATTGCATACTTCCATTTCCCAAGGAAGATTCCATCTTCATTCCACCACACCTCCATGCCTAATAAGTAGTGCATCATACCTAGGTCTTTCATCTTGAATTCTATAGCAAGCCTCCTTCTTGTATCTATAATGAGTTCCTCATCGTCTGTTAAAAACAAGTCATTAACATATAGTAGGAGTATCACTGGTCTTCCATCTTCCACCTTGAAGTAGAGGTCAAAATCTGCTTTAATATTGGTAAATCCCAAGCTCATCAGGAAGCTATCCATCCTATCGTACCATGTCCTCAGTGCTTGTTTCAAGCCATACAAGGCCTTCTTCAATTTGCACACATGGGTCTTCCTATCATGTGTCTCAAATCCTAGTGGATGTTCCACGTACACTTCCTCTTCGACTACACCATTCAAGAAGGCTGTCTTGACATCCATCTGGTGTACTTTCCATTTCATAACTTCTTCCAAAGAAAGTATGGTCCTTATGGAAGTGTACCTCGCCACGGGTGAAAATGTCTCTGTGTAGTCTATTCCTTCTTTATGTGAGAAGACTCACTACGAATCTTGCCTTGTGTTTCTCGATGCTGCCATCTGCAACATGCTTGATCTTGTAGATCCACTTTGTATTCACGACAGATTTCTTATCCGGCCTCAGAACAACCTCCCAGATATCATTCTCCATGATCGATTGATATTCCTCGATCATCGCATCCTTCAATTATTTATTTTATGTAGCCTCTTCATAGGTGTAAGGTTCTTTATCAATGATGTCACACAACAGGGCCACCTAGCTATTGTAGGGCTTTGCTCTCTTTCTCTCTCTATGTATTCCTTTTGGAGCACCATACCTTTCGGCTTCTCGTAACAGCTCGCGTGTCCATGTTGGTTTTCTCTTGTGCAATTCCTTCTCAAGGAATGTCTCTACCGGCTCTTGTGGTTCTGTCATGTTGTGATATTCAGGGTCTTCTAGAATTGCTTCTCCAATTTCCATGTCTCAGACTCTCGTCTCTTCAGGTTCCTCGAATTTCTGGATAAGATTCCTCCTGGATCTAAAGTATGTCGAGTATTCATCAAAGTTTACATCTCTACTGATGTCGATATTCTTCAATCCCGGGAAGTATATTCGGTAGGCCTTTGATGTATCATTGTATCCTACAAATACACCCTTCCTCCCAGAAGGATCGAGCTTGGTCCTTATCTCCTTTGGGACATGTATGTACACTGGGAAACCAAATATTCTCAAATGGATGACTTCGGGTTTCACTCTTGAGAAATATTCTTTAGGAGTATTGTTGCCAAGTACTCTACGAGTAGTATGGTTTTGTACATACACAATTGTTCTTGTTGCCTCTGTCCAAAGGTGCATAAGAAGATCATGGTCCAGCAACATTGCTTTCATTGCTCCCATTATGGTTCGGTTCTTTTGTTTTGCAGCCCCATTTTGATGAGGATTGGATGGAGTACTCAAGTCCCTCTTAATCCCAGATTATCTGCAGAGTTCCTTGAATTATTTCAAAGTGGACTCGCCGCCATTATCTAACCATAGAATCTTAATCTTCCTATCTGTCTGGTTCTCGACCAAGGATTTATATTCCTTGAACTTCCCGAAAACTTCACTTTTCTCTTTCAAGAAATATATCCATGTCTTACATGAGAAATCATATGTAAAGGACACATAGTACACATACCCACTTAGTGATATAGAAGACATGGGTCCACATACATCCAAGTGTACTATCTCTAGTATTCCTTTATTCTTGTTCTCATTGCTAGGAAATGTCTTCTTTACATTCTTTCTTTTTGCACATCATTTGCAAATGCCCTCATGCTTTGCATGGATCTCTAGCAATCCTGAAACTATTTTGCTTGCCATAGGTAGTGCTCTGTGGTGCACTTGTGCAAGCCTTATGTGCCACAGTTCATTTGTTTCATTTTACTCATAAACCAATGCTTGTTCAGGTTGTCCCTTCAACTTGTATAAGCCTTCGTCTTCTTCTCCAATCACTGTTGCATCCTCTATTGTCTTTCCTCTGGGCCACATTAGAACTTGTCCATCGACAAGTGCAACTCTAATTCCTTTTGCATCTAGTGTAGATATGGAGAGAATATTCTTCTTCAATCCTGGAACATATAGCACATCCTTCATCTTTAAGGATTTCCCGGAGTCAAGCTTGTATGAAGCTTCACCACTGCCTTTTATGGGGTATTGATAATCATCCCCAAGTTTGACCTTGTGAGGTGACTCGTGTTTATACATGTTGATGAATGATTCCTTGTATCCCTTCATGTTTTCGGAAGCTCCACTATCCATGAGCCAATCATTGCTTCCGTGTGTGATAGTGCCAGTAAGTGCTGAAATTAGCACATAATCTTCATCCGAATCATTCTTCTCTCATTTGAATCTTTTGTTTGTTGGTTCATCATTTTCAGCAATATGAGCATGGTGTCTCCTTTTCTGGATGGGACAATCTCTTGCCAAGTGTCCCTTTTTCATCTCTTTTGGTCTTCTTCTGTTTCTTGTCTTTCTTCTTGTTGCGATGAAAGTTCTCCTTCTCCTTTTTCTTGAAATTCTTCCTAGTGTAGACTGCAAGAGCTTGATCATCAGTTGCTCCCATCTTTTCTTCTCTTGTCACAAGTCTAGCTTCTTCTTGTGCACATTCTTCTCGAATTCTACTGAAAGAGATCAACTTCCTTCTTGCACAAATCCCTTGAATGAATAATTCCCATGATCTAGGAGACCATTCAGGGTAGCCATTACAATTTCTCCTTCTTCGAAATTTTCTTCAACTGCTTCAAGTTGTTCTTTGATTTGAGTAACCCTTGTGAAGTAAGACTTTATAGTCTCGGTGTTTTGTGTCTTCACATTTTTCAGCTGGTTCCTCAAAGCCATCTTCCAATTGATGTTCTTTCCTTCGAACATTTTGTTAAAGCATCATATACTTCATTCAGTGTCTTGAATGCATACATATGGGGGATGAGGTGATCCTTAATAGAAGCTATAATGATTCTCTTACCCTTAGCCATGCTTCTCTTATGAGCATCCTTTGCCTCATCTCCCTCTGGTTATGGAACATCTCCAGAGATAAACTGATCAAGTCATTTTCTTCTAGGATCAAGGAGATCTTGTACTTCCATGCCCAGAATTTATCAACCCCTCCAAGCTTGTCCTCAAGCTGAGTATGGTGAGCCATATTTTCAAAATGAGAACCTCAAATGGAAATAGTAAATATTTGGATCTTAACAATTTGAGTGTCTAACCAGGTTCTAAAGCAGGCTGACCTAGGGTATGTCAAAGAATCTCTAATTTTTCAAACTTGGAGTTTGAGAATTCTTTTTAGATAGAAAGATGTGCCTTAGTGAGGCGATTTATCCTAGCCCTCTTTGCTTGATGATCTGTGGAGAGAACACCTTCAACTAGGAATCCCTAGTTCCTGCACCTGCACAATTCCTTCTTTCAGAGAGGCTCTGATACGATGTTATTTTTTTCTTAATATTTGATTGGATTATCTAGGATCTTTATCTGAAAGAATAACACAACAAGATGCATAAGCTATAAAAGATACATGAGACACAAATATTTTCACCGAGGAAACCATAAAGGAGAAAACCCCACAAACTTCTTCAGAATAATAAGATGATCAAAAGCAGTAATAAGAAGTATTCAACAACTATCTATCTATCTCTCCTCCTCTGACTGTATCTCTCTCTCTCAAGTGCACTTGAGAGTATGTGAGGTGTGTATAAATGAGGGAGAGTGCCTCCTCATTTATACCCTTTCAAGTCACTAACCAAATATAACATTTGAACTACATATCATCTCACATGGGTCCCACTTTTCCTAGAGAGACTACAAGTACATATTATATGATGTTGCACTGGGCACTATTGCCCCGAATTACAACGAAGGTTGTACCTCAAGGTCTACACGCAATTTAGACATCCCGTAAAGGGGTAACACACATCCCCAATGGGGGTACAACAACATACAATGATAATATACATCAGAATATCTTTCAAAGTTACAAATACATTATCACTTTACACCATAGTGTCTTCATAGATCTAGATAAGCCTTTGAAAGCATTCCATTCTTGAACATATTGAGGTGTAATAAGCTAGGATATAAATTCAAACCATCTTTAGATAGAGTATCAACTTGATTGTTAGTGCCATTTCCAACAAAAACAATGAGATGAATAAGGTGGTGTTCATGTATATAAAGAACATTGTTAATGTCACATTTACCACTTATGCCTTTGTAGATCCCATTGAAAAATCCTAGGGGTGGGATTGGTCCACAACAAGTTCACTTATGGCATTGATATTTAGAACTTTCACCTTGGACTTATAGAGTTGGGTTATGTTGAATTCTTAGAGTAAACTTGGAAGGTTTGAGGAATCCAATATTGGAAAATGGATCAATTGTGAACTAACCAAATGCCACAGAAAGTGATGAATGGAACAACAAGGAAATGTTTTAACTCTTTCCTTTCAAAATACAATTTAACCTTCTAGTCAATGGATTTCTTACTCCACATATTATGAACACCACTGCATTAGCTGATATATTTCCAAGCATGCATTGTTAAGGTGCACAAGCAAAATAGGTGAAGAACAATTTCTTCATTTTTGCATTAATATCGCTTACCATAACCATGTTTGTTCCTACATTGTAGAATGTCTAAACTATTTTTCAAAGCTAGATGCATGAATTGTTTGGTCTTATCGGGTGCACTCACCTTCCAAAATAGTGTCCATCACTATCAACTTACTCTCTCATCGAGGGCCATAATGACTTCATATCCAAACTTTGAGAAGTATTCCCCACCAATTTTGTTCCTATTCCATATCAGTTCACGTGGACTCTCTTTTAGCATGATGTGTTGTTATATCCTAAATCAACACTTCTTCGTACGTGACGATAGTTTAAATGTTGAATGTCGCTCACACAAAAGTACACTATGGATGGAAGAGCCTCATTTGGTATATGATGCTTTGACCTTAATCATCCAATGATTCTCTATCACTTATAAATATTTATAACTGTTTTTAAGTAAAAAATGCTTCTAATGACTTATCAACAAGCTTGTTAAACCCTACTTGCCTTCGCATTGCCAACATTTTTCTCTTAAACCATGAAAACACTTGTTGCATTTGGTTTGCAGGGGTGTGAAACGTTTTTTCACCTTGTATTGACATTGTTTTTCCCCAAAAATGCTAAAAAATAAATAAATTCTCAAATTTGTGGCAATTCGGGTAATTACCCCTTCAGTTACAACTACTTTTTCCCGATGGCAGTTGTCTCCATTAGTTATAAAATCAAGGGAGATAATCCATAAGGGAAGAATTAATGCCTAATTATTTTTATGTTGGAGGAATTGTTGTTCTCTATACCTTTGTTATCCATGCTCTATGTACTGGAACTGTTATTCTAGTCAGTTTCAAACCCTTATACATTGGAGCTTTGGTTGGTATTCTTGGAAAAGAGAAGTAGGAGATCCAGAGTCAAGGTTTCACGAGGTACTGAATTAGAGAAGAGGTAATATTGTACTTTTTTTTTGTTTCAATAGAGATTTGAAATCTTTCCCTTCCCAATTTACTATGTTTATCGTTGCTCGAATTTGATTTACATGTTGATGTTCATTTAATTAATTAGGGTTTATTTTCATGTTATATTTGAACTTCAAAAATATCTTTGTAGTCAAATTTGTTTGAGGAAGGTGTTATGGTTGTTTTGCAAGTTATTGGGTTGAAGGATTTGAAGCAGAGCTAAGGAATAGACAAATCTAGGATTAACCTTTGTAAGAAAGGTGCATTATTCTCCATCTTTCAAAATCTAATTTGTTTACTGTAAAACCCTAGATGTCTATCTTAGAAAACCTAGTATGTTGGTGACCTCACCCCAGTCATACAATTGTTTTCTGTCCAACAAAAAGGGCGACTCTGCTAGGGAAGGCCATCTGCTTTGGGGTTTCTAGGTTAGTTCCTTCAGTTTTCTTAGGTGTTAAAGGACTTTTTACATGTTTGGATTGCTATTATACATTAGTAAACACCTTTTTTTTCAATTTGTCTCGAATGAACATGCATTTTTAAGACTTCCAGTGTCGAACACACCCCTAATATTCATAACATTAGAGTTTCTGGTTTAAAAATGCCCCTAAAGGCCTGCATAGTAGCGTGTTACACCCTACTTGCCTTTGTATTGCCAACGTTTTTGTCATGTAGGGTGTGTTTTTTCACTTTCTACCCTATCTCTGGGGTTAATAGTGTAATTTGTTAATTCTTTACCTGTCTTAGGTTTGGTTAGGACCTCTAAGGAATGTAATGTCTACTCTGTGATTGATTTTACTTGTGTTTTTTTAATTCTTTTTTAGTGCAAAGTGTCCTTTGTTTTAAGGATTCTTTTTTCTTTTTATACTTCAGTGATCCTTTGAGGTGGAAGCTTAGGGAATATATTTTTGTTGTCTCACCTTGATTACATCAATAGTCTACAAAATCAGACTTTATCACATTGTGTAGCCCAGTAGGTCATTTGCTTGATTGAGTCTAAAAGTCTTCTTGGATACTTTTCTCTATCTTGCGTTTTGGTATGACTGTAAAGTCTCGTGTGTTTGTTTTCTTTCATTGAGTCTAATAAGGTTATATGAAGTTTTGTTTGTGGGGACTTTATTGTTTCATTGCTCATGGTTTGGTCTTGTTTTTCATTTAAAAAGAAAACAAAATTGGTCCAATTCATTAGGTTGATTTTTCTTTTAGTACATTGCAAGTGGTTTTAGAAAAGTTATATTTACATTTCTTATTGAAAACAAAAAAAAATGCAAGTTTGTTTTTTGTTTGTGTTAAGTTTTCATTTATGTTTGCATTTTGAATAAAAAAATCACAAAAAGGTCTTGCATTTGATTGAGGTATTAAGTGTGCATGTCAATTTGAGTCCTTTCATACATTTTAGGATTGGATTTGAACTTGTTTGCCAAACAAAGTTACATTTTCTTTCAATTTCTAAATTTGTGTATCTTATCAAACTGAATTTGTGTTGGCACTTTGGAAGGTAATTGTATGCTTATCGTGTAGCTTTGAATTTGCATTTAG
The DNA here is from genome assembly GCA_001517045.1 of Pseudotsuga menziesii. Taxonomy (NCBI): domain Eukaryota; kingdom Viridiplantae; phylum Streptophyta; class Pinopsida; order Pinales; family Pinaceae; genus Pseudotsuga; species Pseudotsuga menziesii. Next base: position 409,266 of record LPNX010620448.1, read on the forward strand.
CATGTGAGATTCAAGCTTCCTTTCACATTGAAAAGACTAAATATTGCATTGTGTATATGAAAACTTGCATTTGCATTTCAAATTACATCTTATAGGTAAAACTTGCATTTTGCATAAAATTATAGTTGGTTTCCAATTCATTTAGATATATTTTGGGTATTTTGAACGCTTTTGGGAGTATTTTATAATATAAAAAAATGTCATATTGCTTTGAATAGTATTATCTCATGAAAATCAGAAAGAGTTGCTTGCATTGGTCATAGTAATCTCCTTGAATAGTTTTATCTTGCTTAACATTTTGAAAGGTTATGCTTCTTTTTCCTTCTTTTTTAATGTTCTTTATAGTCAAGTAACTTTTTCAAAGCTTTTAAGTGGTGTTATCCATTTGCAATTTTTCTTTTTCATTTATTTTCAGCTGAGAACATCATGTTTAACACTTACGTGTCCTTCTAAGTAACAACAACCACTAAAAAGAACGTTTAATCTAATATTTGCTATATTTTTTGGATTTGTAGGGTTCATAAACTAGCTTAGGGATAGAGCCTTGGAATAGGTTGCTAGTTAACAATATAAGGATATTTCAAATTGTGAAAACTAGGTGTATTTCATAAGGATAAAAAAATCCAACTATAGTATAGGCGTGGCGGGGACGCTCCACTAACACTGTATTTAAGCATAGGGTCATGTGAGGTTGGGTTGAAGAGATTACCCCTATGATACCTAAATCGAGTATTTGTGGGATTTTGTGTGTACGGGGATTTATTTATTATCGACTTGGGCCCCATTGGTGTCGGTATTGTTCAGTTTCAAGGCTCAGCTACCCTGCCCATATGTACGATCTCGACCATCGACTATTCCCTCTAATACCAACTATGAATTGGTAGCCATAGTATATTGTATTAGTATTTCCTCAGTGATTGTTGGGGGATTCTAGCGGTACTTGAAACAGACGTTGTTCCAAACCAATAATACCCTTGGAGGGTGTCATTTTCTTTGTGGGGACACTTGCACCAAGAAGGACTATTGGGAGAAGCCTTGGTAAATATTTTGTGTACATTTGTTGTATGGTTGCAGGAATTAATAAACATGTACATAGAATCATAAGGATATCCGTTTAATTGGATCGATATCCCTAGGACTCTTTTTAGTGGTGTGCTCCTTTTTGTTGTTTGTTCTAAGTTGTCCTTAGAGATTTCTTACTTATTGAAATGGAAATTATGGCTCAGATTCCTGTAGACACCAACCAAGGAACCCCTATTCCAGGCGCCCCTTGTGATTTTCCATTAGTTGGGGACGTTGTTACTCCCTTGATGGCCACTTTAAATCTACCTAGATTCACCCTTGGACTATCGATTCGGTTATTTTCCACTTTCGTTGTCTTGAATGCTACTGATGCTTCTCAAGAAAACACTTTATATCAAGAGCATCAAAACCATGTGTTTTCTTCGCGAGTAACATATTATCCTCCTCCTTCAACCTTGTGGTGAAAGTCTTGGTACTAGTAACAAATCGACCAAGGAAGAATATGTTGAAGATGCTAAAGCAAGGGAGCATCCACCCAGCCTCTATAGGTCATGCTAGTGGAATCCATCTAGTCAGTGCAAGTCATACTAGGACTTCTCATCCATCCTCTCGAAGTCATGCTGGGGGCACCCATCCAACCTATGGAAGTCATGTTGAGGGAATTCACCTATCATTTGGAGGTCATGATGGGGGAACTCACTTAGTCATTAAAAGTCATATTGAATACATGCAACCAGCCTCTAGAGGTCATGTTGGGAGCAAAATTTTAGTCACTGCAAGTCATACTGAAAGTATTTAATAAACCACTGCAAGTCATGTTGAGGACCTATCTTTGATTACCGTGGGTCAAATTAGTGACAAGTCACCAGTAATTGTAATTCATATTGGTGGTCCATCACGAATCATTGTCAGTCATACTGGAGACAGTAAAATAGTCACTGCAATTCATGCTAGAAAAGTTGATATATTCTATAAGCCTAAAAAATAAAATATTAAGTTCATGAGGGAGGCCACCTTACTCATTTGTGCCTTGTACTTCCAGAAGCATGAAGAGTGTGGTCCCTATATAAAAAGTCCTTTTCTTTTGAATAACGAGCCATTGCAAGTCAGGATGGGGGGAATCAATCAACAAATATGAGTGACGATGAGTATTATTTTATTGAGAAGTATAAAGAAGATTGAACATGTTAAACAAAGCATTCTAGCAATGAAAGAATGGACCAACATACTCGAGGACACCATATTACAATGAGATGTCGAGATTATAGCTCTTCAAGTTGTATGTACCGATTCAACAGTAAGGTTTTCTAGTATTGAAGAGCAGTTAGATTCCTTGATGGGGCAGCAGAAGAAATATACTATTGCATTTCAAAGCAGTCCTCTTCAGGAGTACATATACAAGGCTTGCAGTAGCTTGAGTCTCCATTTGCATAATGGAGGATGGTTTTTACAAGTTGGACCAGATCAAGAAATTGGGCAACAGTATATGAGCATTCCAATTGAAATCAGAAGGGCGGAATGCCATCTTAGTAGGATTATTCCTTGTGATGGTACTTATGAACAAGGTCCTTTTTGGGGGTTGGATTGGAGAGAGATTAAGAGTCGGTGTCCTATTGAGTGGGTGATTCTTCGGAGGACATTCCTAGCCAGGGGTATAGTCCCACAAGAGCCTTGGGATATTTGGGATGAAATATGCACAAGTTTGCATTGGGATACAAGTGGGAGACCTTATGAGGGATGGATACCGTTTTTACTAATGGGGTTACTTGGGAGTCTACAGGATGCTCCTTGTGTTGATACTACACAGGGTAGCGGTGGAAACATTTTGACCTCTACAATTCTCAGATTGATTTGGGACCCTAAGATTGTAGTGAATTGAATTTTATTGATTTCTATAGGATGATTTCGGGATGTCTCTTATGATGGTACCTCGTTTACACCATGGTTAGTTACTCTAATTATAGGAGGCTTCCATGGGATATCTTGTGATGGTACCATGTAGTGCAGTGCTTTGAGAAGAGGGTGCTACAAATCTCCTAGGATAATTTGGGACCCTGGGATCATCCCTGGATTCAGTTGGTTTAGTTGATTGATTGTGGAGTGGCGTTGGCATTGCTTGAGGACAAGCAATCTTTGGTGAGGGAGGACTGTAATGTTCCATTATTGATAAATAGGGAGCATATTAGAACAATTATTCAATATTATTAAGTCATCAATGTAGTAAAGAGGGCCATAAGAGTTATTATCATAAAACATGCAGAGCATGCAGGCCTTATTTCTTTAGTCTTAAAGTCAACAAGAAATTTGAATTGCATGCATGCAAAAGTAAAACGAAAACCCTAAAATTACATGCTAAATTATTTAAGAAGGGTTATTGGACCAAAGAAGATATCCATGATTATTATTATTGAGTTTAGTTTCTAGAGCAGCAACAACAGGTGCAGCAACAACAAGTTGGGATTGGAGACGAAGATATTTAGCTATCAAGGGGTTTTGGCAGCGAAATCTATTTTCCCTAATCACTTAAGGATAGATCATCCAATTCTGTCACTAGTTATTCATCGTATTAATTCATTTTCAGCAATCCAGTATACAAAGAGAGATTTATTGCAGGTTCATATTTACAGCTGGGGTTTAACTGGAAATCTCCAGAGTGATTTGTTAGGACATAAAATCTCAGTTTTCTTCCTGCATGTCATCACTATCCTTCTGAGTAGGCTACCCACACTCTATCGAGTGATTGTCAAGTCATTGTTTTCATATCCAGAGGAGCCAACATCAGATTTTTAGAAGAAGGGCGATGCCATCCTCTAGTGGAAAACAATTTGCTAGGTTCCTCGAGGAGGGAAGAAATTATGTATGCAACCACCATTCTCTCCAGAAAGTGAATACCAACATCCCCAAAAAATTTCAGCTGTATTGGACACCTCCTCCTCCAAAACGTTACTATCTTCCTTAAGAGGGCATACTTGTAGTCGGGTGTCAAACAGAGGAAAGTAGCACTATATTTCAACACACCTTGAATGCAACATATCTATGGAGTACTATCAGCTTATTTATCAGTGGTAAGTGTACAACTTCTTTCTGAAACTTTCCACCCTATAAACTCTCCATATTTGCTATATTTTAGGATATTTGGGCACGACTATTTTGCATGCACTTTTTATTCAACTTTTTGCACATCGTTGAGTATATGAACAACAAATGAGTAGAAAAGAACCATAGAATATCAGTTTGGGATATTAGATAGTTTAACTCCTTGATGCCCTTGGATTTGTTCTTTATAAGGGTGTCTTCAATTTCCTCTATACATTGTTGCATTGTTGGAACTGTGGTAAGGAGTGGTAGAACACTTCTGAAATAAATTTAAAGGAGATATTGATGCTATTTAATTTTTGGACATTAGTTTTTACCTTGCACTTGCAATTAATACATGGTCTCAAATATGTGTGAACATATGTATAAATATTGTTACTATTATCGATGTTGGATTCCCAACAATCTCTCAATGGTTTGTATCGAGATATGAACAATTATAGTGTTCCATGACCACGAATCGTTAGATGGGAATTTCGATCCATTGTAGTAATAAATACTATGCACATGCATGGAGTCATGTGACCCACTTATAGCTTTAGTTGTGTGCTTGCACCAAGCCCCCTTGTGCATATTGAAATGAAACTTGTCAAGGATTCACTTTCATTATAAGATGTCAATAGTAATGTTATATAAAAAAATATAACATAATACATACATATATATAAATGTTAAATATCAATATTAATTATTAATATTAATATATATTAATAATTAATAATGATAAATTAGTTAATTAGAAAAAGTAAAGAGATGTACCCTTTCATTTGAAAAGGCACGATAAGGCTTATATGTTCTTTTATCCAAATGGAATTTTATATACTATTCCAAATATTTTGGTAGTGTGCGCGTGAGCAAACTTTTGTTAGGCTCATTTGGTATCAGATCCAATCTAATTCTGGCTTGTGGAAAAAATTGTCAAGGCTTCCCTGAATTATGTCTTTATCCTTACTCAAAAGGAAAAGACAAAAGGAAAAGACAAAATGAAAAAAAAAAAGAGAAAAAAAAGAACTTAAAGAAGTAAAGAAAAAATAAAATATAGAAATCACACATGGTTTCTTAAAAAAAACTATACATGGTTTCTTTTCCAACAACAAACAACACGCAATTTAATAAATTCAATATTACACAATAATATTCATATTATTAATTGAATTTTTTAAATTATAATTTTCTAAACTTCTTATATATTAATTTATAATAATAACACTTATTAATATAAAATTACTCAATCCCAAATATTTAAAATATTGTTATTAATTATAATAACATATTATTGTTGTTGTCTCACCTTGATTGCATCAATAGTCTACAAAATCAGACTTTATCACATTGTGTAGCCCAGTAGGTCATTTGCTTGATTGAGTCTAAAAGTCTTCTTGTATGCTTTTCCCAATCTTGCATTTTGGCATGACTGTATAGTCTCATGTGTTTGTTCGCTTTCATTGAGTCTAATAAGGTTATATGAAGTTTTGTTTGTGGGGACTTTATTGTGTCACTGTTCATGGTTTGGTCTTCTTTTTCATTTAAAAAGAAAACAAAATGGGTCCAATTCATTAGGTTGATTTTTCTTTTAGTACATTGCCAGTGGTTTTAGAAAAGTTAGATTTACATTTCTTATTGAAAAAAAAAATGCAAGTTTGTTTTGTGTTTGTGTTAAGTTTTCATTTTTGTTTGCATTTTGAATCAAAAAATTACAAAAAGGTCTTGCATTTGATTGAGGTATTAAGTGTGCATGTCAATTTGATTCCTGTGATACATTTTAGGATTGGATTTGAACTTGTTTTCCAAACAAAGTTATATTTGCTTTCAAATTCTAAATTTGTGTATCCTTATCAAACTGAATTTGTGTTGGCACTTTGGAAGGTAATTGTATGCTTATCGTGTAGCTTTGAATTTGCATTTAGCATGTGAGATTCAAGCTTCCTTTCACATTGAAAAGACTAATATTGCATTATGTATATGAAAACTTACATTTACATTTCAAATTAAATCTTATAGGCAAAACTTGCATTTTGCATAAAATTATAGTTTGTTTCCAATTCATTTAGGAATATTTTGGGTATTTTTGAACGCTTTTGGGAGTATTTTATAATATAAAAAAATATCATATTGCTTTCAGTAGTATTATCTCATGAAAATTAGAAAGATTTGCTTGCATTGGTCATAGTATTTAGCTTGAATAGTTTTATTTTGCTTAACATTTCGAAAGGTTATGCTTGTTTGTCCTTCTTTTTTAATGTTCTTTATAGTCAAGTAACTTTTTCAAAGCTTTTAAGTGGTGTTATCCATTTGCAATTTTTTTTTCATTTTTTTTTCAGCTGAGAACATCATCTTTTACACTTACGCGTCTTTCTAAATAACAACAACCACTAAAAATAATGTTTAATCTAATATTTGCTATATTTTTTGGATTTGTAGGGTTCATCAACTAGTTTAGGGATAGAGCCTTGGAATATGTTGCTAGTTAACAATACAAAGCTATTTCAAATTGTGAAAACTAGGTGTATTTCATAAGGATAAAAAAAATCCAACTATCGTATAGGTGTGGTGGGGACTCTCCACTAACACTAGATTTAAGCATAGGGTCATGTGAGGTTGGGTTCAAGAGATTACCCCTCTGATACCTAAATTGAGTATTTGTGGGATTTTGTGTGTATGGGGATTTATTTAGTACCGACTTGGGTCCCATGTGGTGTCAACATTGTTCAGTTTCAAGGCTCAGCTACCCTGCCCATATGTACGATCTCGACCGTCGACTATTCCCTAAACGCCAACTACGAATTGGTAGCCATAGTAACTTGTCTTAGGATTTCCTCAGTGATTGTTGGGGGATTCTAGTGGTACTTGAAACAGACGTTGATCCAAACTAATAATATCCTTGGAGAGTGTCCTCTTCTTTGTGGGGAGACTTGCATCAAGAAGGACTATTGGGAGAAGCCTTGGTAACTATTTCATGTACTTTTGTTTTATGGTTGCAGGAATTAATAAACATGTACATAGATTCATAAGGCTATACGTTTAATTGGATCGATATCTCTAGGACTCTTTTTAGTGGTGTGCTCTTTTTTGTTGCTTGTTCTAAGTTGGCCTTAGAGATTCTTACTTATTGAAATGGAAATTATGGCTCAGATTCCTGTAGACACCAACCAAGGAACCCCTATTCCAGGTGCCCCTTGTGCTTTTCCATTTGTTGGGGATGTTGGTGCTTCCTTGATGGCCACTTTAAATCTACCTAGATTCACCCTTGGACTATCGATTCAGTTATTTTCCACTTTTGTTGTCCTGAATGCTACTGATGCTTCTCAAGCAAACACTTTATCAAGAGCATCAAAACCATGTGGCTTCTTTGCGAGTAACATATTATCCTTCTCCTTCTACCTTATGGTGAAAGTCTTGGTACTAGTAAGGAATTGACCAATAAAGAATCGGTTGAAGATGCTAAAGCAAGGGAGCATCCACCCAGCCTCTATAGGTCATGCTGGCAGAATCGATCTAGTCAGTGCAAGTCATACTAGAACTTCTCATCCATCCTCTCGAATTCATGCTAGGGGCACCCATCCAACCTATGGAAGTCATGTTGGGGGCATTCACCTATCCTTTGGAGGTCATGATGGGGGAACTCACTTAGTCATTACAAGTCATATTGAATACATGCAACCATCCTCTAGAGGCCATGTTGGGAGAAAAAATTTAATCACCGCAAGTCATAAACCACTACTAGTTATGTTGAGGACCTATCTTTGATTACTATGGGTCAAATTAGTGACAAGTCACCAGTAATTGTAATTCATACTAGTGGTCCATCACCAATCATTGTTAGTCATATTGGAGAAAGTAAAATAATCACTACAATTCATGCTAGGAAAGTTGATATATTCGATAAACCTAAAAGATAAAATATTAAGTTCGTGAGGGAGGCCACCTTACTCATTTGTGCCTAGTACTTCTAGAAGCGTGAAGAGTGTGGTCTCTATCTCAAAATTCCTTTGCTTTTTAATAACCAACCATTGCGAGTCAGGATGGGGGGAATCAATCAACAAATATGAGTGATGATGAATATTATTTTATTGAGAAGTATAAACTTATAGGACATAATCATATATAAGTTCCTTTGTAAGCTTTGTGAGGGAGATAACCTTACTCATTTATGCTCTACTCTTCCAGAGGTACAAATAGTGTGTTCTATGTCTCAAGGATCTTTTGTTTCTCAACAACATATGATTTTCCAATAGTTTAGTCAACCTTTGGTTGACGAAGGGGTTGAACCAATGAAATATTTGGTCATCCTCTCTCTTCATCGGAGAGTAAAGTGGTCGAATCAATACAATATTCGATCAATTTTGTTCTTCCTTTGGAGCGATGTGATTATCCATGAAGTATTCTCCATTTCCCATTCACGTTTTTCTGGAAAAAGGGGAAGTCCATATATCTTGAGTGAACCCCTACCAAGATCTAGGGTCATTTCCCTTTGTTGGAATAGTTTATTTGAGCCTCATCTTCCTTCCTTTGCACCCTTCCAAATAAGGGTTGAAGTTGGAAACAATATTGTTCATCGATGCATTATCGATGAAGGGACCTATGTTAGTATTTTATCTGTGTCTGCTTGGAGAGGTGTGGGTTTTCCCAACATTATTGATGTTATCAATCGATCACTTGATTTTGATAGAAGGCCTCATGAACCTTTGGGATTTCTTCCTCAGTTTCTTGTTACTTTGGGTGGAAAAAATGTCTTAATCAAATTTATGGTTATAGAGGGCCCATTGGATTTCAATATGCTCCTTGAGTGTGATTATTTATATTCTATGAATGTAGTGTCTATGCCTTTTCTTTTGATGCATTGTCCTCACAACATAAGCATTGCCACTATTGATCAACTTTCATTTGTTAATCCTCCTCATGTCTTGACTTTAGACCAGGTATCTCCTTTGCATGTCCCTAGTGTTTTGATAGAAACTTCCCTTCCACGGGTCAATTATGTGGAATCATATCCTTTGTGTCCAACTACTAATGAGAATATGCCTCTATGTTCATGCTTACCTTCTTGGGACTTAGCCCAGGAAGTTGACCAAGAAATTCATTCAATGGGGGCATTGGAGCTCACTCTCCACCCTATTGGCCCAAGTGAATGTTTAGACATGTGTTATATTTGGGATGATATACTTCCTTTTGATGAAGCTTTCTTATATTCTATGATACAGTATGGCATCAATTTGGATATTGGCGTCATTTTTTAAGATCATGTCCCTAGATTGGACCCAGTCCCAATCAAATCCAACCCCGTTTTTCCTTTTGATTCTGGTCTCATTGTTTATAGATCCTCTGGAATTGGCATTTATGAGTCTTTGGGCTCTGCAATTGAGCTGCAAGTCAGTGCTATTGATGGTTTTGATTATGTTACTATATTTTTAAACTCTTGCAACGATGAGTCTGCTCCTATATACTCCTTTATTTCTTTTAGTTGTGATCTTCCTCATGATTTTGATCTTATTGATTGTATATCCTCATGCCTCGGCATTTTAGAATCTTTATTTAGTAAACTATGCATTGATTATATCTGTGATGAGAGATGTTGAAGCTACAAATACTTCTACCAAAGTGACATGTATAAGATCTTTCATTTTAGATTTTGTGGATATGATCTTAGTATTGTTGTTTCTTGGAGACAAGACTTTCAGTTGGATTATTGGTTGTTCAGGGATCATTTTCTACATATTTTTCAATATGGTCAGGTATATTCTAAATCTTGCATATTAGTATAATATTTCCCTTTTTATGATGCATTTGAACCTTTTGCCACCTGAATTCGCCATAGGACCGAACCTGTTGGATATTGGTGTGTTAGCTATCTCTATATGCATTTTGCACCATTAAAATATAATATATTACCTAACATGGGCCACCGTAGTCAACACCCTTTTTCTATTTGGTTCCCATGCTAAGTTTTTCTCATAGGCTCAGAAGACTTCTTAATTTTACCATATTTCAAGAAGAAGCAACATGTTTATTTTTTTGGAAATTTCCTATAAGGCACCCATTTTTGTCTTTAAGGTGTAATTGCATTTTCATATACTTTCCTTGTGCTTATGATACTGATGCTGTCTTTCACGCTTTTAGCTCACTATATAAGGCCTTGTCTCTTATCTCATTTTCGTTAAGCCCTATACCATTTTTTCCATTGCAATTTGACACCTCTAACCTGGAGGGAACATACCTCGAGTGTCTTTATCCTACTTATTCTCCTTGCATTATGCATAGATTTGTTCCATGTGCTTGGAACTAGTTTCACTAGTCCCTAACACTCCTTTCCTTCTGTGTACTATAGCATTCTTTTATTCTTTTTTTTTTCCAGGATTTAATAAAAGACAAGAAATCAATTATATATATATATAGCATGCAAAGAGTTACAATTTCAAGGGAATCCCGGGACTACTATGGAATACAAAGAAAAATCTCGGTGGACAGACAAATCGATATGTCTATACAGTGCTTTCCCATCCCTTTTCACTTATGGAATCCGGTGGGCTAGGAAGACTGTAAATTTCAATAATAAAATAATCCCACCTAAAGTAACTGCTACCCTTGTGATACAGTGGAATAGAGAACACAGATCACAAGTGAAAGAGTCAAAAGTCAGAGTGCTAGTTCAACCATCAATAAACAAAGGAATTCCTTTGGCCTATTTTGATGGAGAAAACCAAGGGGATCCTCCACTGGGTGGTTCAGGATCAGTACTGTAACTACCAAATAAACAGAAGATCCAAGCTAAGTTTGCACCATGCCACTGCACAAACAAAAAGGAAGAACTAGCAACACTAAACTTGGCTCCCGAGCTAGCTCTTAACCTCAACATAACCCAAATGTAAGTCTTCGAGGACTCAAAGATGGTGGTGGACTGGGTTAATAGGAGGATCCAATTAAATGCCCCTCATTTGCAACAGCTTCTCAAAGCGATTAGAAGGTTATTGGAATTATTTACAAACTTCAGTATTGCACATGTATATAGAGAATTGAATGCTGAAGATAGAAACAGAGGAGTTTGCAGGAAATTAGATAAATGGGAAGAACACATATTTCAGATTGATGAAAAGCATTGTGAATTTTGTAAGAAGACGTATTTTGTAAAGAACTAACTTATGACGGGATGTTGATAAAGAAAGGACTGTTACTTTATTAATGAAATTTCCTCTGGAACAGTTTAAAATCCATCCTTTATTTAGAATGGATGATATTTTCCTATTGGAATATATATATATATATGGAGTCTTCTTTAAGTTTTCCAGACTCCTTAAAATTGAAAACATCAGTGACCATTCACTGATCTACAAAAATCCATAGGACAATATATGAAGTTTTCTTTGAGTTTTTCAAACTTCTTAAAAATGAAAAAATACTAGAAAGCAATAATTTATCCAACTTCAATAAAAATCCATGGATTGGTACCATATCGATCATTTTCAACATCTATGTTACTTTTATCTAACCGTATCAACAAAAAAAATGGATGGGTCACATACAAACCAATAGAGTTTCCAAAAAAATATTACAAAGTCCATCTCTCATTAAAGTGTCTTATCCAAGTTACTTTCATCTAACAAATTTAGCCAAGAATGGATGGGTCACATACAAATTACCAATAATGTTTCCAACAAAATATTTGTTACACTCAAAATCTGTCACCAACATGTGATATGATCCCTAACATAGACATTTTCCCTCAAATCCCAAACTTGAAGAGAATCCCGCTCTAGGTGTTGATTCCAACATACAAAATTGTAGCACCACTTCTACCCTCAAGCAGATAAGTGGTACCCTGTTCAGCAATGCACTAGTTGTGCGAGAACCAAGCAGTGCCATCGCCTTTAACCTATGTTGTTGGCGCAGTTCCTACCCATCACCGCTCATCATAAAGGGGTATAAGCGGTGCCCTTGGTAAAAAGTGAAAAAAGGAGGTTTCTCAAGGCTTCTAGAACAAGATCCTCGTGTCTAACCTTATCCCTACTCACTTGGGTTGGTTAAGGTCGAGATCCCTCTTTGTAGGATCTTATAGCCACCTCACCCACCAATCTCTCAACCATCCTATCCATTTGAGCCCTATAAATACAATCTCATACTCCATGGTTGAGGGGGAGAGATGAAAGGTAGAGTTATGTTGTTGAGTTGATATCCTGGCCTAATCCATAAAAGATCAATTGTGGAGCAAGTTGGAGCTATCGGGGACAAAGTGCTAGTCTTGTGAAGGAGTGTATCGGCACTAAGGCACATGGTTGTAAGCTCTTTCATTTATTTTCTAATGCAAAGTTGATTTCCTTCCCATATGTTTGTTGCATTAATATCACATATATGTTATTGGATTCCTTAGTCACTAATATGGATGTTTAGATGATTTTCTAGTAGCTTTGATGTCTTTGTATGTTTGATATGTTTTACAGGTATACAGGTCCTTCATTAGAGTTACATTCCAGGTGTCTATAACATTCAGGGAAGGTCTTCAACCAAGTTATTCACTCATTTATTCTGGATCTGAACCATTCAGACCAGCGGAACAACTTTTGTCCACAGAAGGTGATATATTCCTGATAACAAATTTGACGACTCCGCTGGGGAATAGATATGTCTTGTTCTTCCTTAGTTTTTGAAATACTCTTGTATGAATCCAAGCTCCAGCCTCCCATCTTTGCAGTCAGATATACATCTGATCTACTGAATTTTTGGTTTGAAACCTTCAAATCTCTTCAGATCTGAGCCACCTTAACTTTCTGTGCTTTGTATTGTGGTTAATTCATCAGTTTTTATGAGTTTTTGGCATTTATAACTTGATTTTTTGCTCTCCTGTTGTTCTGGGTTGTTGCAGAGAACCGCACATGTGCCTTTGGAAAGAAGTGGTGCCACTACCTGAGTCCAGTCAGAAATAGGTGGTGCCACCGCATGAATCCAGTGAGCAAGAAGCGGTTCTTCCTCAAAACCGCCTGTCAACAACTTCATCTGCGCGGTGCCAGGTAGGCCTATCCTAGACTTTGATTTTTTTCAAGTTTTTGCAAAAAAAAAATTGTGATTTTTTCGATGTGGTGTGTTTAATTGGTCTTGTCCAGGCTTGTTTGAACTTTCTTGAGTGATTGAAATCGAGATTTTTTATGTGGAAATTGCTTGTTTGTTCAAATCAAAAAGCTAGGTTATATTCATCATTCATTACTGCTTGTAAATTTGTTTTTTCTTGAAAGGAGTTAGTTGGAAACTATAGGTCAGATTAGATCTCTGCTTGTTATAGACTATCACTAAAAAGAAAGTCTCCCTTATATCAGTTTTCTTGTTTCAATTTCTCGTTAAGTGTGAAAAAGACTTCTTTTCGCTTTAAAAAGAAAATTTGTTGAGATTAGGTTATTATTTCATTGAGCCTAATCCATTGGATCTCTAATTAGCCTCACAAGATTTCAAGACTCCTTTGTTCCTTTGTCTCTTTTGCATCATTATCTCATCAAAAGTAAAAAGTATCAATAGTTTAAGTTAGATCTTTCCATGCTTCAGAAAAAATTGAAAGTATAGCTTGCATATGCATATTTGGGTGTTGTTTGTCTTTCTTTTTCATTTGAAAAGAGATATTACCCTACCTATGTGCTTTCAAAAAGAGTTGATTTGAAGAAAGTATTGTTTGATTGTATGCTCAGAAAAGGGATTTTTTAGAATAGTTGTTTGGGGAATTTTTTGGTTTTAAAACAAAATTGAAAAGAAAAAAAATCTCTCTTTCCCGTAATTAGTCATACTGAATGGTAAAGTGAATGAACTTGCATTTCATATCTGCATGGTTTTACTTTTCTATCAAAACCTCATGCATTCACCTAACCATCCATTTTAAAATTAACGGTAGTTATAGGCTTAAAATTTGTATAGAAATTTGGGTTCTAGGTTAGAGACGTGTTCGGATGTCGTTAAGTGAAGGAGCTATCGTTACTTGTCTTCACTACATCCCAGGACTCGTGCAGTTCTTCCACGTACCGTTGGTATATCCAACGGCCTTTCACATACCCTTGAGGTATATAGAAAGGTACTTCACATACTCAATTGTATATCGGAATGCCCCTTGTTAATGGTTGTGCATTAGACAGCACTACTACTGATTTGAGCTCCCATGTGCCTTGCGTATATCAGTAGACCCCACTAGGATATCCTATCTATCTAAGAAAAGCCCTTTGATCATCTTGTGTGGAGGAATACACCAAAAACAACATTCAGGGAGATTACCACGCACGTACCCTTGTGGTATATCGCGAGTTGCACCTACTTGACAATCCTGGTTAGAGAACAACCATTTGAGCTCATCCTATCATTTGAATTTTCTTGTTGGCCTATAGCTTGAGTAGGAGAAAGTTTTGGCGTGTTTTTTCTTAGCTTTGAAACCCTAGGTTAGAATAGGAACTGTGCAATCTGGTTGAGTTTCATTTGAGACGGTCCAAAAGAACTCAGGGCTTACCACCCGAATTTCCTCCCATTGCAGGAGAAGGTCCAATGGAAGCTACTGACCAAGGAGCTGCAACTACTTCCCATATGGAAGAGAATATAGTTGTAGAAAGTGGAGATCAATTCACTTCTTATACAAATTCCTTGACTCAACAGCCTCTTGTCGGTGACACTTCTTTCCATGGTTCTGTGGAAGGTCGTGTTGATAATCTTGTTCGTTCGGATTATGGTCCAGATGCTCTGTTTTGGGGAACCTCTATGGGACAGGCCATTGCTTCATTTGGAGTATGTAGGCCTCCTCCTGAACATTCTTCACCAAGTGAAGAGGAATATAGACAAATTCAATCATCTATTCACCATGCACAAGATTTTCAAGATATAATGCAAAGACTAGATACTATCTTAGCGACCCCAATCCCTCATAAAGAACCTACGTCGACTCTTCTTCCCCATAATATGGACCATTGGCCAGACGGATATCGTTCATTGGTTGATTCTATGAAACCTATTGATCTTGTTGAGACTTCAAAACAGCCGGGTCAAACTTCCGACCCTACGGTTGCAAATGTTAGGTCTGTTTCTAGTCCTCATAGGTATTCTAGGGTTGGGGGGAAATCTTCAACTCTAGTTGTATCAGTACCTTATAATGCTGGGGGGAAACCCCCGACACGATCTACGTTACCTTCTGGTGGAGTTGTTACTCATAATAGACATGCCTCTAATGCAGGCACATCCACGATTTTCATTCCTCCTACGAATATAGTTAACCCTCCATTGAGTTCAGGTCAACCCTTGGGGGCAAAACTTGTTGTTAGTCAAGCTTCCTGGGGGTATGGTTACCCAGCAAATCAAGTACTTGTAGGAAATGTGAATTACCAACCTACCCCTACAGGCATGTAATGCACTGGAATTCCATATCCTGGAAAATACTTTTACTCCATGGGGAAAACCCAACTAGTCCTACATGCTAGCATTAGGAGGAATACCTATTTGTATGACTGGAGGTTCTGAAGGACCTCCTTATGGAGGTCCTCCCCCCACAGGTCCCAGAGGGCCGCCTTATGGTGATCCTCCTCCTTTTTGTCCCTGGGGTCCTGGTGGTCCTCCTCCTAATGGTCCTGCTGGTCCTGGAGATCCTCCTCCTGGTGGTCCTGGTGGTCCTGGATGTACTGGTGTCCCTCCCCCTGGTGGTCTCAGTGGTCCTGGTGGTCCTAGTGGCCCCGGAGGTCCTGGTGGTCCTCCTCCTAGTCCTCCTAATGGCCCTGGTGATCCTGGTGGCCCTAACCTTGGAGGTCCATCTTCTGAAGGTTAATTGTCTCATCAGCCTTTTCAGCAACCTGTGTATCAGTCCACTTACAATCCTACTAGTGGTTACATTCCTTATCAGTATTGCTAGTATTTTGAACCAAATCATCGGTTACCTTTCCTAACAACTTTGGACTTACCTGATTTGTCCAAGTTGATCAATGAACCCATTCAACACAATCCCGCATGGCCCCCCATTCCAGTCAAGTTACAATCGGATATCCCAAAATTCGATGCAAAACAGGGAGATGATCCCAAAAATCACATTATGACTTTCCATCTATGGTGTTCGTCTAATTCCTTGATGGATGATTCTATTCGATTAATACTCTTCCAACGCACTTTGACTGGCATGGTTACAAAGCGGTACATCGAACTTCCACGACACTCGTTTGTGGATTTCAGTGCTTTGGCAAATGTTTTCCTTATGCACTTTCAGCTACCCATTCAATATGAAACAGGTACAGACCTTTTACCCTCTCTGCATCAAAACACATCCACACACATTTCAGATCATATTTATGAATGGAGAAGGCAAAGAAGGCTCATTAAAGCTCCTATCCCGGACCAACTCTTGGCTAATTGGTTTACGAAATCTTTGTTGCCATCCATTGCCCGAGATGTGGCTATGGGGGGTGTTGTTAATAAAGAGCAAGCCATTAGTCGCGCACAATATCTATACTTGGTCTATTCCCAGTCTGGAACTTTGTACGACCTCATTCCTCAAGCTCCTCGACCCAGCACTGACCCGACTAAGCCAACTGCAGAAAAGATGCCAAACAACCCAATCCTTCCATTCCTGCTCCTTCCAACCCTACATTTTCTACCAAGGTGAATGCTATTCAAAGTACACAATCATCCAGTAATAAGAAGAAAGGAAAAGGTAAAAACAAGAAACCCGAAAACCAACAGGAAAACCCCAAACCTATGACCCCGGAGAATGACAATAAATGAAAAAGCAAAGATAAGTATCCATGCCTATTGTGTGGTGGCGATCACTTCATGAAAGAGTGTCCTCAACGTGTTGAAACTAATAAATTTTTAAAGAGTAACCACGCACTGGTAGTTCTCACCGATCCTTTTACTTCTCAGCAACAATTGGTAGACTACAGAAATTCTAACCAGGGAAATTCTAGTTCCACAGAGGAAATTCGAATGATGTCACCGAATACTATTAATCTAACAACTTGAATTCAATCATAAGACAAACTGGAGGAGAAGAAAATTGAGAAACCTCCTCCTGATAAAGCTCCTTCTACTGGTTCTCCCGCATCCTCGTCCAGTGGTCCCCTAACGATCGAGAAGCCTAATCTCGACATGATTTTGCGTCCACCCAAGAGTACTCTTAGGAAGGTTGTTTTTAACCCTAATTCTTGAGTTGCACAGTTTTATAATGTTGTAGAATACCTAGCTCAGGCACCATATGTGATGTCCACCTTAGATGTAATCCAAAGTTGTCCCACACAATGCAAAAACTTATTAACCGCTTTGGGAGCCATGGACCTGAGTGACATGAATCTGATTCATTTCAATCCAGAGAACCTTAAACCTAGATTACCCCACCAACTGGCTTTTCAAGTCATAACTAGAGTAGTTGGGAAAATTTTCTTTATGACTGTTCTAGATGAAAGTGCTTCAACCTTAGTTTTGTCTTTGTCATGTTGGAAAGCCATTGGCTCTCCCGAGCTTGTAAAATCATCGACAACACTAAAATCCTTTGATGGAAGAGGTTTCTAGCCCTATGGTCTCATGCCAACCCTTTCAATTGAGCTGGGGGGCAAAATTGTTTCCATTCAGGTGGGAGTAGTGGATTCCCCGTTAGACTACAATCTTCTCTTAGTAAGAAACTGGTTTTATGCTATGACCATTGTTGCTTCGACAGTATTTAGAACCCTCCAGTTTTTGCATTTGGTAAAAGCTGTAGCAATTGATCAACTTGATTTCTGTACGTCGGATGTTACCACTCCTACGGTGAATAATATCCCTTTGCTAGGTCAGTCCCCTCCTCCTTACCAGTTGATTGGGGTAGGGATGTTGAAAGACTCCACCCTCATGGGCGTGTTTCCGTCAACCCCTTCTAGCACAGAAACAACAACAGTCAGTATGATATCTTCATTTAATTATGATCCTAGGGGTAAACAAGTTGTTGAGACAACCTCCCTCAGCCCGCATGAAGGAATTTATGATGCCATCCAATCTGTTTCTGATGTTCCTATGGATGATCTTCATCTAGTGGCTTCGGATCCTTACCACCTTCCCTACTGGTTAGAACCTTCTCTTCCTACTCTGGATTATCTCTCCTAGACTTTTCCATGGGAGGAGTCTATTATAGAGATTATGAATACAAGTACATCCGTATGGGAGGATTACCATCACAGATCTTCGTTCCTCCCCAATACTAGTTCAGCAGATAATGATTTTGTATCTCTCTTGGGTACTGATATTGTTGAAAATCTGCAAACACCTGCCTTGTTGCAAGATTCTGATTCTGAAGGAAATTTATGCAACATTACCAAAATGGTTCCAATTGACATATCAGTCAAGTCTAGAACTATTGAACATGTTCACATAGGGAAAAACTGTTCAATAAATGAAACTAAAGAGTATAAAGCACTTTTTAAATAATTTCGAGATATTTTTGCCTGGTCCTATGAAGAAATGCCTGGGATAGATTCATCCATTATAGTCCACAAGATCAAAACCTATCCTATGGCCAGACCGGTTCGGCAGAAATTGAGGCAAGTCCATCCGTGAAAGGCTGCGGCTATCAAAGCCAAAGTCAAAAATATTTTGAAGGTAGGATTTATCTATCCTGTACCCCTAACAGAATGGGTATCGAATATTGTTCTTGTGAACAAAAGGCAGGGAACTATTCGTGTCTGTATCGATTTCCGAGATTTGAATAAATCTTGTCCCAAGGACAACTTTTCGACTCCACGCATCGATCAAATTATCGATAACTGTGTTGGGAGTGTCATCTTCTCATTTATGGATGGATTTTCTGGCTACAATCAGATTGAGGTATTCTCACTGATCATCATAAGATGACATTTATATGCCCGTGGGGAAACTTTTCCTACAAGAAGTTACCTTTTGGCCTTAAGAACATTGGGGCCACATTCCAGCGTGCCATGTCCTATGCAGTTCACGACATTAAGAATATTGTGGAACCTTACCTCGATGATATCCCTATGCACTCACAGCTATGGGAAGACCATCCTTGACATCTTAGAGACATTTTCGTGAGATGTTGCCTTTACAAGATATGGTTGAACCCACACAAATGTGTTTTTTGCATTGAGACATGACGTCTCTTAGGATTTGTAGTCTCCAAGGATGGTATCTGGATTGATCCCTTAAATATTGTTGCAATACTTGCTTTACCTACCCAAACCAACCTACTGGAACTCCAAAGTTTGCAAGGGAAGGAAAACTTTCTTCGTCGTTTCATTTGTAACTTCGCTAAGAAAATGCATGGTTATATGCATCTCCTTAAGAAGGACACTCCATTCTTCTGGGATGACCAGGCCCAGTGAACCTTCGATAATCTCAAACATGTTGTGACTCATTCACCCATCATACACCCCCCATATTACTCAAATGATTTTCTCTTGTATTTTGCTGCCTCTACTACTACTATCGGAATGGTTTTAGCTCAAGAGGACCAAAACGACCTAGAACACTGATTTATTACGCCAGTAAGAATCTTCTGGATTTTGAAACTCGATACTCGCGTGTGGAGAAGCTAGCATTGGCTACGGTCATTGCTGTACAAAAATTTCATCACTACATCCTGCTTCGCACTACTATTGTACTCGCAGACCAAAACCCTATGTACTACATCCCGACTCATCAGGTGCTAGGGGCAAATACTCCCGATGGATTTTTATCCTATAGGATTTTGATCTTGCATTTGCTAAAGCTAATTCAAAGAAGTCATTAGTTTTTGTTGAGCTGATGTGTGACCTTCCCTATGCTTTCATGGATCATGATCCCAATGATTCATTCCTGGATGAATTTATGTTCCTAATAAGCACAACTGACTCGTGGTATGGAGATTTAATCATTTATCTCCAGACACAACATTTTCAGCCTACTATCTCTTGTGAGGTTCGTCGGCACATTCGTCACCACGCAAAGTACTATCTTATCCTCAATGATACATTGTATATACCTGGTATAGATACCATTCTCCGACAATGCCTCACCCATACTGAGGCTGAACAAGTTATTAATGACTGCCATTCTGGGGTATGTGGCGGTCATCTTTCTGGGATGGCTACAGCTCAGAAAATATTGTGCGCTAGCTATTTCTAGCCTTTTATTTTTAAATATTGGCATGAGGTTGTTAAGAAATGCCCACCCTGTCAACACTTTTACCTGAAAAAGCGCACCCACCCTGCTCCGTAACACCTTGTCATTGTCGTTGGCCCTTTCGCCAAATGGGGGGTATATTTCATGCACTGTATGCCTACCTCAAGCGGGGGGCATCGTTACATCATAGTAGCCATGGATGATTTCACTAAGTGGGTTGAGGCTATGCCTACATATCCAGAGGATGGTAAGACTGTTGCCCTCTTTCTTTTTAACCATGTAATAGCTAGGTTTGGAGTTCCTCGGTCTATTGTTACTGATCACGGATCAGATTTCTAGAATCAGATGATGGTAGAGTTAAGTGCTAAGTTGGGTTTTCGCCATGAAAACTCAACTCCCTATTATCCACAGGCTAATGGTCAATTTGAGTCCATTAACAAACTTTTAAAAACTATGCTACGTCGGATGGTTGGAGATCACAAATCCAACTGCCACCAAACTCTCTTCTCAGCTCTTTGGGCTTACAAAACTTCATTGAAAACAACAACTGGTTTTACACCTTTTCAATTAGTATATGGACTAGAAGTTGTCCTACCTATTCAGTGTTAGATTCCATCTTTGAAACTTGTCGTTGAACTTCTCCCTAATACTTCTACTGAGGGAGAAATGTTTTTATATTTAACCAACCTTGATGAAACTAGATGAGATGTTGCCTTGGTTAATGAGGCACACAAGAAATGCGTCAAGGTGCAATATGATAAATCTGTCAAACCTCGTGTGTTTAATGAAGGTGACCTAGTCCTGACTTATGATCAAAGACATGATAAGCTAAGAAAAGGGAAGTTTGAATCAATGTGGTATGGTCCTTTTATCGTTTCCAAGGTTTTAGAAAAAGGGGCCTACGAGCTCGTGGATTATGAAGGAGTCCCCTTCGAACAACCTCACAATGGGTTGTACCTGAAGAGGTACTATGCCTAGATCATTCATGTATGGTACCTTGTATATATGTACATTATTTGACTTTTCAGTGTGTTTTGGTACTTTCAATATGGTTTTGAATTTAATGTCTAGACTGTTTATACCATGTTTTGGTTATGTAGATCATATGACTTTTTATGGCTTCGTCGATGGTGCTTACCACCATACCCTGAACCTTGCCTCAGCTGCTTGGGTTCTCTATTCCCCTATGCATGATCTAGTGAGTTCAGGAGCAGTTTGTATTGGTCCTGCTACCAACAATATCACCGAGTATGAAGCAGTCATAGGTCTTTTGACTGAGGCTGCATCTCGGGACATTTGTGACTTGGTAGTGTTCATGGACTCGCAATTGGTGGTTTGTCATTTAAACCAAGTTTACAACATCAAAAACCCTATACTACTCTGTCTCTATTGGAGAGTACGTTTATTGGAAAGGTCATTTGAAGTCATTACTTATAGGAATATCCCTAGGTCAGACAATGCAGTTGCTGATTCATTGGAAAATTATATCCTAGACTGGTATATTCCTCATTCATAGCATGAAAGTTAAACATGGTTCATAACATTGTAAATAAACAGTAAAGGACATATAAAAACTCATGTAAATATGTTTCCCTTTTGAAGCATAAACATTGGAGGCAAAAGTCTGTATATATATATATATATATATAATTATTTTTACAAAAATAGGTCATGAGACCTCATCTGAAGCACTCTGGCTTTCAGGCAGCACAAAATAATACAAAAAATATGAAGCTATGGCAGCTTTCAGTGATACATCATGTAAGAGCTAGTGATGCTCATGGTAGCACATAACAACCCACACTACTCTGCGTAGCAGATGGCTGAAGCGGCCTAGCACCCCTACTGTGTGCCTCTGATAACGCATCAAGAGATCATCAATGGATGCATTGGGTATGTCCAAATTTAACCTCTCTATGTTCTCCTCCATCTCTCCCATAGGGTCATCGCCTCATTGAAAAAATAGAGCCCCCGCTCATTTGTCCAGTGGGGATGATCCCCCAGGTCATGCAGCTCCTACATCTGCATGAAAATTTCAGGTCTCGTTACTATACATAAAAAATAAAAATAAAACATTAAAAGACAAAAAACAAAAATAGCTATCTTAGGGTTTTGTTTCTTACCCATGTCTCCCCATTGCTCTCTAGGTGGAAGTGGTAGACCAGGGTCACCCTTGAAATCAGTGCCTGCATAATCATAATCCTCAACCATGAGGATCTAGTCACTAAGCCATCAGAAGAATGGAGCCCGGAACTTGACCTTCCCTCTGCCTGCTCCTGTACGGGCCATGATCCTAACCCACCTCAGCATACGAGGATCTCTCGCCCTCAGCTCAGTAAAAACCACTTAGGGTCTCAGCTGAGGGATCCTCTCAAAAAATAAACAAGCTAACATATAACCATAGCCAAACTGATTTAGTTCTCCCTGTCGACACTTGGTCAGCTGGTATTTAAAGACTGATAACAATGCCTCCTCCCAGTTGAAAACTGTAGGTGCCATAGCCTCTATCACATAAAACATATGCGCCCTAGAAGCCTAATGAGGCCCTTGGATCCTAGCCAGCCTCTTCATGGTAAAAAGAAGAGTGCGGAGAGGAAGATCCACTACAGCCTTGATGGGAATCTTCTTCCCTGCATTTCTAGTACTAGGAAGGCAGTGGCGGTCAATCAACTCCTGAGTAGTCACGTCCCCTCCACAGGAAACAGTCAATGAGATCGAGGCGCCCCGTCTCGACAATCTAGTCAAGAAGTAGATGTCTTCTACCTCAATGGTCAACACATGTGCCCTCACCTCAAAGTATTGTTGTTCCGGATTCCACATATGGAGTATATACTCCAGCAATCTCTCATGAGACACCATACTAGGTGTGCGGAAGAACTTGAGAAGGCCACAGTTCCTTAATGCGGCTATACATCCCACATTTCTTTCAGCAATGGAATCATCATCATCATGCTGTTGTTCCTTCCATATCACCATTTTCGACCGCTAGAAACCTGCCAAAAACCATTAATGGACTAGTTAAAAACATATCCAATCATCAAAATCAATTAAAAGTTTGTGTTTTTTCCTATCCATATATTTTCCCCAACTCACGGCCGGCACCGCCTGAGCTCTGTTTGCACAGAGTGGTGGCACCACCTGAGCGCAGTGTTATGAGCGTGGTTCTCACGGTGCACCGCCTGTCCCATAAGGGGCAGGAGCAGTGCCCGCATTTCAAGTCTAGAGCCTACCTAAAATGGATAAAAACCCTCCTAAAAGAAAAAATGAATGCTTAAAAGTGAAATCTTAGGGTTTTGTCTTTTACCTAGCTCTAACGGCCCTCAAATCAGATGGTCGGATCTCCCGGAATCAGCAGTTGAAGATATGGTTCAAAGTTGCTCCAAAATGCTCTTGACTAGTGGTAAATAGTGAAATGTTTTTATTTTTACTATTTGAAATGACTTTTATATCTATTTTAGGGTTTTTTAATGTCATTTTAATATTTTAAAATCATTATCATTATGAAATCCATCCATATAACTCATTAAAAGTCATTTTTCGAGAAAGTAAAGTTTCTATTGAGTTTTGTAGGGGTAGAAATAAAAAAAGTAAAAATATATGGGAAGTTTGTTTTTGACTTTTTCGTACTTCCTTAAAATGGTAAAATTCCCCGAGCATTTGTTTCGATACTTTGGTCACTCTCTTAGAACTTAGTATCAAAGTTCCGAGTCTTTTTCTGATTCTTTTTAGGCCCGTAAAATTGTTTATTGTTAAAAAGATTCCTAATGGAGTCTCCTTTAAACTCTTTTCGGACTCCATAAATATGAAAAGATTGTCAAGTGCTTGTCTTCTTCATACTTGTAAAAGTATTTGAAGAGTCGTCTCTCTAACGGTAGGTTATCTCTTTTTCGGTTCGGATAGACTATTTTACGAAAAAGGACCCTTTGGAGTTTTCTTTTGTCTTCGTTCAGACTCTCTAAATATGAACGATGTCTAGTTTGCTTTCATTGGACTTGTTAAATTAAACATTGAGGGACCCTTTTTGGGGAACGAACCCCTCCTTTCTCAGGTTCGTGAAATATATGGGAATGGACTTGTCTTCGGAGAAGCTTAAACGAGTGTTTGTTACCCTCTTTGAACTCATAAAAACAAAAAGAGGAACTCATCAATCATGATGGGGGAATTAAGGGAAGGGAATCATTTTACAAATCCAATGGCAGTTGTTTGTCACCTTTGAACATGGCACTTGTCTGCATATCATTTAGTCAATTGAGCATTCAGGTGACTTACAAGTCGATCCATTTTCATGAGTCCTGTCACTCCTTTGAGTTTTTCAAAAGATTGCATTGTGTGTCTGTCTGATCTAGTCATGTTGCCAAGTCTTTTGTTGTGTCGCCCAATGTTCAAAGGAAGAAGGAATTTTACCTCTGCAGTTAAAACAACCTTTGTGTCAATAATTTGAGTCACTCCTATGGTTACATTATCTACGATATTCCAAAACTTTGTTCCAAGTTTCATGTCGTCGATGTGGGATTCATCATGGCCCTCCTTCGACGAGACTATTCCTATCAACATCAACTCATCATCCAGGAAATAGTCTTAGAAACAAGTTTAGTACCTTGAGATTTGTATGCCTCAATGACAGATTCTCTCTCTATCGACAAAGGTTCACATCATTGGCCTTTTATCGGAAGACTCTGATGGGTGTTCGACACTAAGACATCTATTCACACTCAATAGATTGTACTAGGGTACCTTGGGAATCATTGACATCACTGGTGATTTCCCTTGCACTTGTTAACGGTTCACCTCATTGACCGGTAATCAAGTGGTTTCTACCATGTTCAACTTCAGAACATTGTAATCACATGGATAGAATCATACTTTTTGGAAGATGAGACGAAGACCCTGGGTATTTGTTAAGCGCTCATAGCTTGCTCCCCAGGTTGCGATGGAGTATATTGTATGAAGTACCAGCATGGATCCACATTTGTATGGTCATGCTATGCTCAAATTTTGTGTTTGTATGACATAGATCTACGTTGTATATCTGGTAGCTATGTCCAAGTTTGAGTCCTCTATCACATGGATCTACGTTGTATTCTAGTATCCATGGTTATTTGTTCCTCTCATAGATCTGTCTTGTATTGGTCTACAACCATGATGAGGTTACATCTATTCATGAGTCAAATTATTGATGTATTTCAGATTCATGTTCAATGACACTCTTCGATCAAGCTGGCTCTTACCTTGAAGTGATAACTTGCTCTATCAAATATCTTGAATATCATATCCCTCTAGCCTCATGCTTTGGCGGGAATTTTGTTACACTCAAAATTTGTCACCAGCATGTGATAGGATCCCTAACATAGACATTTGCCCTCAAATCCCAAACTTGAAGAGAATCCTGCTCTAGGTGTTGATTCCAACATACAAAATTGCAACACCGCTTCTACCCTCAAGCAGATAAGCAGTACTATGTTCAGCACCGCACTGGTTGTGTGAGAACGAGGTGGTGTCGCCGCCTTTAACCTATGTTGTTGGCGCAGTTCCTACCCATCACCGCTCTATCATAAAGGGGTATAAGCGGTGCCCTTGGTAAAAAGTGAAAAAAGGAGGTTTCTCGAAGCTTCTAGAACAAGAGCCTTGTGTCTAACCTTATCCCTACTCACTTGGGTTGGTTAAGGTCAAGATCCCTCTTTGTAGGATCTTGTAGCCACCTCACCCACCAATATCTCAACCATCCTATCCATTTGAGCCCTATAAATACAAGCTCATACTCCATGGTTGAGGGGGGGATATGAAAAGTAGAGTTATGATGTTGAATTGATACCCTGGCCTAATCCATCAGAGAGAAATTGTGGAGCAAGTTGGAGCTATCGGGGACAAAGTGCTAGTCTTGTGAAGGAGTGTATCGACACTAAGGCACATGGTTGTAAGCTCTTTCATTTATTTTCTAATGCAAATTTGATTTCCTTCCCACATGTTTTTTTGCGTTAATCTCACATATATGTTATTGGATTCCTTAGTCACTAATATGGATGTGTAGATGATTTTCTGGTAGCTTTGATGTCTTTGTATGTTTGATATGTTTTACAAGTATACAGGTCCTTCATTAGAGTTACATTCCATGCGTATATAAACGTTCAGGGAAGGTCTTCAACTGATTTATTCACTCATTTGTTATGGATCTGAACCATTCAGACCAGAGGAACAACTTCTATCCGTAGAAGGTGATATATTCCTGATAACTATATTACAAGGGTAGTTCTCCCTGAAGTGCCTTATCATTAATTTGGAGTGAATAACCATCAAAACTATAGTTGATTAAAATACTTGTTAAGACCATATTTGCCTACAAAATTTTGGTTCTTAAGTTCCAACATATGTTTGTCGATACTATATGGTGTCAATTCAACATTATAGAGTTCATGATTCGACGTCAATAGCTCGCGAGTACTTTGTGCATGTGGATACTTTGTTGTAGATCATTATTCCAACGTGGCCCTGTCCCAATCATTACTATATTTGACATCCATACAAAATTGTTTTGTGGTTTTCACGTTGAAACCAAGATTTCAGAAAATTTCCCTTTTATTTAATGACATAA
This sequence comes from Pseudotsuga menziesii, assembly GCA_001517045.1. Taxonomy (NCBI): domain Eukaryota; kingdom Viridiplantae; phylum Streptophyta; class Pinopsida; order Pinales; family Pinaceae; genus Pseudotsuga; species Pseudotsuga menziesii. The sequence goes on from LPNX010620448.1 coordinate 436,048, forward strand.
GGACTGACATTGACTTGTTAAGTCAATTTAATGGAATTCTCAAGATAAAAACATTGGTATAACTACAATCGCGAGGTGGATATTAATAAATGATTTATGATATTGAAGTCTGGTTTCTAGCAAATAGGCATTAAAGCAGAGGATCGCTATGAAATGGCATTTGTTGTCCCTCATGGACAATATCAATGGAAAGTTTTGCCATTTGGAATAAACAATGCACCATCAAAATTTCAAAAGAGAATGGAAGACATCTTTAGAGATAAGCATTTGGTGTTGGTGTTTATAGATGATGTCCTGATATGCATGATTCGGGTGAAGACAGGGAAGAGACTTTTCTCTGACCTGGGATTTGCATAGCTTCCTCAAGGTGTTTGCTGAGTTATTCATCTGAAGATTGGTCTATTTCAGTTACCAATATAAGTAACACATCTTTTAAACGCTCGATTTCTGAAACTATCTTTCTCAGCTACTGTTGTTTTTCCCTTATCTGAAGCATAAGCATATTTTCCTTATCTCTCCTATAACTTTGTCTTGAATCATGCTCATCCGAGTAATTCCTGTAAATATCTACATGATTGTATAGTGTAAGAGTATCTAAAGGAGAATCTTCTTTCTCTTTTCCTTTAGTTGATTTCTCAAGAAGACTTAAGAGTTTATTTTTCTCTTCTTTGACGTCTCTTTTCAATATATATTCAAAATCAGGGACAGAGGATAATTGCAGATCGATATTTGTCAATTGCTTTTCTATAGAAGTCTTTTCCTTATATCTCCTATAACTTTGTCTTGAATCATGCTCATCCGGGTAATTCCTGTAAATATCTGCAGGATTGTATAGTGTAAGTGTATCTGAAGGAGAATCTACTTTCTCTTTTCCTTTATTTGATTTCTCAAGAAGACTTAAGAGTTTCTTGTTCTCTTCTTTGAGGGCTCTTCTCAATATATATTCAAAAGCAGGGATAGAGGATAATTGCATATCGATATCTGCCAATTGTTTTTCTATAGAAGTCTTTTTGGTGAAAGAGAGCATGTACAATGAAAAATCATAGTCTGGTGGCTCACACCCCCCTAAATTTGCATCTGTATCTAAATCAGAGCTGGAATTAGATTCATAGGAATGATCAAATTTTGCAAGAGCAATATCTGGGTCTGAAACCGATTCAGATTCAGAATATTCATCGTCAATTTCTTCCAGGGTATGTATTCTGCCTCTTTTTGTAAAGAGGTCGCCCACATGCCAGATTGGGGTTGTGGTGCACACAATCGTGGCCAATTGCATGACTCCTATAAGTGTAAGAAAAAGAAAAATGGAATTCTATTCTAGCAACCCTCGATATCATCCTGACAAGCCCTACAAATATAAAAAGCATAGTTCTCAAAAATTTGAAAAAATATATCCTTCTAGATTTAGTAAATCTCAACCCAAGCGCTATGTCAAAAGAAGAAAATGTGTTTCTTTATTAACATGTATAGGTTTCTTTATTAACATATATAGGGTCATTAAATTGACATTGTGAAGTTGCTACACCCCTAGCCATTAGAATGTGTTCTATTGGACGCGTCACCATATTTATGTATTTTCACCCTTGAAAATGATGCCTAAGCTACTAGAGCAATGTGTATGCATCATGATATTGACATTTTAGGTGTGAACTTTACAAAACAACCTCTGTCCTACAATTCCTTAAGTTTGGAATTTGTAAAATAGCATTGCAACCAATGCAAAGAGTTTCACTTGTAGTCTTCAGTTCAAGTGTGGAAATGGTGATGGATTGCCGCCATTGTTAAGTTAGTATGGGCATGGATAATCATTATTGCATGGCTTGAATCATGATAGCATGAAACACCTTATGGATTTCTAATATAGGGATTTTCATAGAAAAAATAATAAGGAAAGGATAATTTTCTTTGGGTGGTAAGGCAACTCTTCATTGTATTTGTCCTTGTTCTTTATTTCCTACAAAAATTGAGTGTTAAGTGCTTGCAATTACTTATTCCATTCTAATCCATTTTATTTTGTGCATTATTTTAATATCTATAACTAATATCTAATAAAACATCATGCAATGCAAAAACCAAAATTGAATATCACCAACATATAAACATGACATGCTAATTAAAAGAAGAAGAATCAACTAAATGAGAATTGTTTCGTGAAATTTTTATAAAATTGTTATTATTAGCATGATTATGATCATCACTATAGAATATCATTGTATAACAAACAACAACAACAACATTTCCTCAAACATAAGGTGATGTTTCACTAGCAACACTTATGTCACCAAAACAATATGTCAAATGCCATCTGTATGTTCATATATTCGAAATATTTTTATTAAAATTTCTTCAAACAGTCTTTCCTACCTCTATATCCACACATACATTTTACCTTCATTCTCTATTTTACTATACCTATATTTACTCTGGTAAACAATGATATCTATACAACAATATTCAATCTTCCTAAAAATAAATACAACTATCACATAATGAACTAGTAATACGATAATGAAGAAGATATATAACAACAATAATTTGGCTTCTATCTTTATATAATATTTTGTTGTTTATATAAGATTTTGTTGTTTATATATATATATATATATATATATATATATATATAATAAATTCAAACATGAGAAAACATAGTCCATCATTCATTAGGAACTTACTAAGTCATGGGCATTTACGTGCATAAGTAATTCAAATGACCATAACTAGAAATAAGGTTTAAATCCAAATGATTATAAATTCAAATACTAGAATTTGTTGTACAAAAAGATTGAAAAAGTTTTCCAATTGTTTCCATGGTTGATTATCAAGAGGTGGTAGATTGGCACTCGTAAAATCAGTCTTGGAGCCAATATCTATTTACTAGCACTTATTAGTATATATCTCAAAAGAAATGTTGGAAAAAATAATGAAAAAAGTTTTTTAGTTTCTTATGGGTAGGAAAGAACTTCATGGGTAGTTTGTAATGTTCCATTATTGATAAATAGGGAATTGACTAAGGACATTTAATACCGGGAGCATATCAGTATTATTAAGTCATCAATGTAGTAAAGAGGGTCATCAGAGTTATTATCATAAAGCATGCAGACCTTATTTCTTTAGTCTTAAAGCCAACAATAAATTAGAATTGCATGCAAGCAAAAGTAAAGCACACACCCTAAAATTACATGCTAAGTTATTTAAGAAGGGTTATTGGACCAAAGAAGATATCCACGATTATTATTATTGAGTTTAGTTTCTAGAGCAACAGCAGCATGTGCATCAACAACAAGTTGGGATTGGAGACAAAGGTCTTCAGCTAAAAAGGGTTTTCGGCAGCGAAATCTATCTTCCCTAATCACTTCAGGATAGATCATCCAAGTATGTCACTAGTTATTCATCGCATTCATTCATCTTCAACAATCCAGTATACAAAGAGAGATGTATTGCAGGTTCATATTTACAGTTGGGTTTTAACTGGAAATCTCCAAAGTAATTCGTTGGGACATAGAATCTTAGTTTTCTTCCTGCATGTCATCACTATCCTTCTCAACAAGATACCCACACTCTACCAAGTGATTTTCAAGTCATTGTTTGCATATCCAGAGGAGCCAACATCAGATTTTTAGAAGAAGGGCGATGCCATCCTCTAGTGGCAAACAATTTGCTAGGTGCCTCAAGGAGGGAAAAATTATGCATGCGACCACCATTCTCTCCGACATGTGAATACCAACATCTCGACAAAGTTTCAGCAGTATCGGGCACCTCCTCCTTCAAAAATGCCATTATCTTCCTGAAGAGGGCACACATGTAGCTGGGTGTCAAACAGAGGAAAGCAACACTATATTTCAGCACACCTTGCATGCAACATATATATGGAGTACTATCAGCTTATTTATCAGTGGTAAGTGTACAACTTCTTTCTAAAATTTGACACTCTATAAACTCTCCAAATTTGCTATATTTTAGGGTATTTGGGCACGACAATTTTGCATGCACTTTTTATTCAACTTTTTGCACGTCATTGAGTATATGAACAACAATTGAGTAGCAAAGAACCGTAGAATATCAGTTTGGGATATTACAGTGGTATCAGAGCATTGTCCTTGCTAGTTGTGGGCACATAGAAATTGAGTAAAAGTGCATGTTAATGCATGCTTGTACATGAAAAAGGCATGTCAGTGATGCTGGTGAAGTGTATGTAAGAACAAAGGTTTTGTTTTGCTAGCTTATGAGAACATTAAGACAATGAGAAGGATATTGACTGGAAATTTGTAGAGGTTAGCAACAGTGCAACATTTGCCTTGATATTGGGAATATCTATCCTTGGGTGATGAGGTATGTACAACATTGTCCTTTCAAGACTATTACACCATCATATTCAAGAGCCAACCCAAGGATTTGGATCAAGATTTCCTTAAAAACATAGTTTGAGGAGTAGAGAAAGATGAGCCCAAAGCATAGGTTGATGGTGAGCTTGATTTGGAGTTAACAGTACATGATGAGGATGTGCATGAGGAGCTAGCATTAGATCCATGATGTGAGTCTAGAGACACCAGCACATCCAATAGTCAGATTGTGGACAATTTGTGTGATGAGTTGGATTTGGTACACTCTTTGTCACCTACAACAGGAATCCAGACAGCTATGGCAAGAGAGATATATGAGGTGCAAGGAAATGAGCACAGCAGTCGAGACAGTGGGCAGTCACACATGGAGGTTAGGGAGAGTTTGTACATGCGTGAGATAGAGATCCTAGATGATAGTGACTAAAAGAAGATTGAATGTGTTAAATAAAGCATTCTAGCAATGAAAGAAAGGACCAAGATACTCCAGGACACCATATTACAGCGAGATGTTGAGATTATAGCTCTTCGAGTTGTATGTACCGATTCAACAGTCAGGCTTTCTAGTATTGAAGAGCAGTTAGATTCTTTGATGGGGTAGCAGAAGAAATATACTATTGCATTTCAAAGAAGTCCTCTTCAGAAGTACATAAACAATTCTTGCAATAGCTTAAGTCTGCATTTGCATAATGGAGGATGGTTTTTAGAGGTTGGACCAGATCATTAAATTGGGAAGCAATATATGATTATTCCAGTTGAAATCAGAAGGGTGGAATGTCATCTTGGTAGGATTATTCCTTGTGATGGTGATTATGAACAAGGTCCTTTTTGGGGGTTGGATTGGAGAGAGATTAAGAGTCGGTTTCCTATTGAGTGGGGGATTCTTCGGAAGACATCGCTAGCCTGGGGTATAGTCCCACAAGAGCCTTGGGATATTTGGGATGAAAGATGAACAAGTTTTCATTGGGATCCAAGTGGGAGACCTTATGAGGGATGGATACCATGTTTACTAATGGGGTTACTTGGGAGTCTACAGGATGTTGCTTGTGTCGATACTACACAAGGTAGCGGTGGATACATTTTTACCTCTGTAATTCTCAGCTTTATTTGGGACCCTGGGATTACAGTGAATTTAATTTTAGTGATTTATATGGGATGCTTTCAGGAGGTCTCTTGTGATGGTACCTCAATTACACCATGGTTAGTTACTCTACTTATAAGAGGCTTCCATGGGATATCTTGTGATGGTACCATGCAGTGCAGTTCTTTGAGCAGAGGGTGCTACAAATATCCTAGGATAATTTGGGACCCTGGGATCATCCCCGGATTCAGTTGGTTCAGTTGATTGACTATGGAGGTGTGTTGGCATTGCTTAAGGATAAGCAATCTTTGGTGAGGGAGGACTGTAATGTTCCATTATTGATAAATAGGGAATTAACTGAGGACATTTGATACCGAGAGCATATTAGAAAAATTATTTAATATTATTAAGTCATCAATGTAGTAAAGACGGCCATAAGATTTATTATCATAAAACATGCAGAGCATGCAGGCCTTATTTCTTTAGTCTTAAAGTCAACGAAAAATTAGAATTGCATGCATGCAAAAGTAAAACGCAAACCCTAAAAGTACATGCTAAGTTATTTAAGAAGGTTTATTGGACCAAAGAAGATATCCATGATTATTATTATTGATTTTAGTATCTAGAGCAGCAACAATAGGTGTGTGACAACAACAAATTGGGATTGGAGACAAATTTCTTCAGCTAACAAGGGGTTTCGGCAGCGAAATCTATCTTCCCTAATCACTTCAGGATAGATCATTCAGGTCTATCACTAGTTATTAATTGCATTCATTCATCTTCAACAATAAAGTATACAGAGAGAGATTTATTGCAGGTTCATATTTACAGCTGGGGTTTAGCTGGAAATATCCAGAGTAATTCGTTGGGACATAGAATATTAGTTTTCTTCCTACATGTCATCACTATCCTTCTCTGCAGGATACCCACACTCTACTGAGTGATTTTTAAGTCATTTTTTGCACATCCAGAGGAGCCAACACCATATTTTTAGAAGAAGGGCGACGCCATCCTCTAGTGGAAAACAATTCGCTAAGTGCCTCAAGGAGGGAAAAAATCTGCATGCAAACACCATTCTCTCCGACAGGTGAATACCAACATCTAGACAAATTTTCAGCAGTATCAGGCACCTCCTCCTCCAAAAATGTTATTGTCTTCCTGAAGAGGGCACACGTGTAGATGGGTTTCAAACAGAGGAAAGAAACACTATATTTTGGCACACCTTGCATGCAACATATCTATGGAGTACTATCAGCTTATTTATCAGTGGTAAGTGTACAACTTCTTCTGAAAATTTCCACCCTATAAACTCTGCAGATTTGCTATATTTTAGGGTATTTGGGCATGACAATTTTGCATGCACTTTTTATTCAACTTTTTGCACATCATTGAGTATATGAACAACAATTGAGTAGCAAAGAACCGTAGACTATCAATTTGGGATATTACAGTGGTATCATAGAATTGTCCTTGCTAGCTGTGGGCACATAGAAATTGAGTAAAAGTGCATGTTGATGCATGCTTGTACATGCAAAAGGCATGTCAGTGATGTTGGTGAAGTGTATGTAAGAACAAAGGTTTTGTTTTGCCAGCTTGTGAGAACATGAAGGAAATGAGAAGGATATTGATTGGAAATTTTCACAGGTTAGCAACAATGCAACATTTGCCTCAATATTGGGAATATCTAGCCTTGGGTGATGAGGTATGTACAACATTGTCCTTTCAAGACTATTACACCATCATATTCGGGATCCAACCCAAGGATTTGGATCAATATTTCCTTAAGAACATAGTTGGAGGAGTGGAGAAAGATAATCCCAAAGTACAAGTTGATGGTGAGATTGATTTGGAGTTAACAGTACATGATGAGGATGTGCATGAGCAGATAGCATTAGATCCATGATGTGAGTCTAGTGACACTAGCACATCCGATAGTCAGATTATGGACAAATTGTGTGATGAGTTGGAGTTGGCACACTCTTCATCTCCTACAACAGGAATCCAAACAGTTATGACAGGCGAGATATATGAGGTGCAAGGCAAAGAGCACAATAGTCGAGACAGTGGGCAGTCACACATGGAGGTTAGGGAGAGTTTATACATGTGTGAGATAGTGCTCCCAGATGATAGTGACCGAAAGAAGATTGAATGTGTTAAATAAAGCATTCTAGAAACGAAAGAAAGGACCAAGATACTCCAGGACACCATATTGCAGCGAGATGTTGATATTATATCTCTTCGAGTTGTATGTACCGATTCAACGGTCAAGCTTTCTAGTATTGAAGAGCAGTTAGATTCCTTAATGGGGCAGCAGAAGAAATATACTATTCCATTTCAAAGCAGTCCTCTTCAGGAGTACATAGACAAGGCTTGCAGTAACTTAAGTCTGCATTTTCATAGTGGAGGATGGTTTTTAGAGGTTGGACCAGATCAAGAAATTGGCTAGCAATATATGAGCATTCTAGTTGAAATCAAAAGGGCAGAATGTCATCTTGGTAGGATTATTCCTTGTGATGGTGCTTATGAACAAGGTCCTTTTTGGGGGTTGTATTGGAGAGAGATTAAGAGTCAGTGTCCTATTGAGTGGGTGATTCTTCAGAAGACATTCCTAGCCAGGGGTATAGTCCCATAAGAGCCTTGGGATATTTGGGATGAAATATGCATAAGTTTGCATTGGGATCCAAGTGGGAGACCTTATGAGGGATGGATACCGTTTTTACTAATTGGGTTACTCTGGAGTCTACAGGATGTTGCTTGTGTCGATACTACACAAGGTAGCAGTTGATACATTTTGACCTCTGCAATTCTCAGATTTAGTTGGGACCCTAGGATTATAGTGAATTGAATTTTAGTGATTTTTAGAGGATGCTTTTAGGAGGTCTCTTGTCATGGTACCTCATTTACACCATGGTTAGTTACTCTACTTATAGGAGGATTCCATGGGATATCTTGTGATGGTACCATGCAGTGCAGTGCTTTGAGAAGAGGGTGCTACAAATCTCCTAGGATAATTTGGGACCCTGGGATCATCCCCGGATTCAGTTGGTTTAGTTGATTGATTGTGAAGTTGCATTGGCATTGGTTGAGGACAAGCAATATTTGGCGAGGGAGGACTGTAATGTTTCATTATTGATAAATAGGGAATCGAATGAGGACATTTAATACTAGGATCATATTAGAACAATTATTCAATATTATTAAGTCATTAATGTAGTAAAGAGGGCCATAAGAGTTATTATCATAAAACATGCAGAGCATGCAGGCCTTTCTTTAGTCTTAAAGTCAATGAGAAATTAGAATTGCATGCATGCAAAAGTAAAATGCAAACCCTAAAATTAGATGCTAAGTTATTTAAGAAGGGTTATTGGACCAAATAAGATATCCATGATTATTATTATTGAGTTTAGTTTCTAGAGCAGCAACAACAAGTTGTGATTGGAGACGAAGGTCTTCAGCTAACAAGGGGTTTCGGCAGTAAAATATATCTTCCCTGATCACTTCAAGATAGATCATCTAGGTATGTCACTTGTTATTCATCATATTAATTCATCTTCACCAATCCAGTATACAGAGAAAGATTTATTGCAGGTTCATATTTACAGCTGGGGTTTAGCTGGAAATATCCAGAGTAATTCGTTGGGACATTGAATCTCATTTTTCTTCCTACATGTCATCACTATCCTTCTTAGTAGGATACCCACACTCTACCGAGTGATTGTCAAGTCATTTTTTTCATATCCAAAGGAGCCAACATCAGATTTTTAGAAGAAGGGTGATGCCATCCTTTAGTGGAAAACAATTCGCTAGGTTCCTCAGGGAGGGAAAAAATTCTGCATGCGACCACCATTCTCTCTAAAAAGCGAATACCAACATCCCGACAAAGTTTCATATGTATTGGACACCTCCTCCTCCAAAACGTAATTATCTTCCTGAAGAGGGCACACATGTAGCTGGGTGTCAAATAGAGGAAAGCAGCACTATATTTCAGCACACCTTGCATGCAACATATCTATGGAGTACTATCAGCTTATTTATCAATGGTAAGTGTACAACTTCTTTATGAAACTTTCCACCCTATAAAATCTCCATATTTTCTATATTTTAGGGTATTTGGGCACGACTATTTTTCATGCACTTTTTATTCAACTTTTTGCACATCACTAAGTATATGAACAACAACTGAGTAGCAAAGGACCATATATTATTAGTTTGGGATATTGCATAGTTTAACTTCTTGGTGCCCTTTGATTTGTTCTTTATAAGGGTGTCTTCAATTTCCTCTATACATTGTTGCATTGTTGGAATTGTGGTAAGGAGTGGTAGAACACTTCTAAAATAAATTTAAAGGAGATATTGATGCTATTTAATTTTTGGACATTAATTTTTACCTTGCACTTGCAATTAATACATGGTCTCAAATATGTGTGAACATATGTATAAATATTGTTAATATTATCGGTGTTGGATTCCCAACAATCTCTCAATGGTTTGTATCAAGATATGAACAATTATAGTGTTCCATGACCACAAATCATTATATGGGAATTTCGATCCATTGTATTCATAAATACTATGCACATGCATGGAGTCATGTGACCCACTTATAGCTTTAGTTGTGTGCTTGCGCCAACCCCCCTTATGCATATTGAAATGAAACTTGTCAAGGATGCACTTTCATTATAAGATGTCAATAGTAATGTTATATAAAAAAATATAACATAATACACAAATATATATAAATGTTAAATATCAATATTAATTATTAATATTAATATACATTAATAATTAATAATGATAAATTAGTTAATTAGAAAAAGTAAAGAGATGTACCCTTTCATTTGAAAAGGCACGATAAGGCTTATGAGTTCTTTTATCCAAATGCAATTGTATATACTATTCCAAATATTTCGGTAGTGTGTGTGTGAGCAAACTTTTGTTAGGATCGTTTGGTATCCAATCTAATTTTGGTTTGTGGCAAAAATTGGCAATACTTCCTTGAATTAGGTCTTTATCCTTACTCAAAAGGAAAATACAAAATGAAAAAAAAAGAGAAAAAAAAAACACAAAGAACTTAAAGAAGTAAAGAAAAAATAAAATATAGAAATCACACATGGTTTCTTAAAAAAACTATACATGGTTTCTTTTCCAACAACAAACAACATGTAATTTAATAAATTCAATATTACAAATAATATTCATATTATTAATTGAATTTTTAAAATTATAATTTCTAAACTTCATATATATTAATTTATAATAATAACGCTTATTAATATAAAATTACTCAATCCCAAATCTTTAAAATATTGTTATTACTTATAATAACATACTATTATTATTCTCTTTTATGTTCCCAGTAGTTATATATATATNATTTATCACCGAAAAATTTAAAATCAAAGGAAGAATATTTGAAGAAGTCAAAGTCAATTGAAGGCTCGTCAAAGAGTTCAAAATCAAAAGAACAATTATCTATCATCGAAGAAGTCGAATACCATGGAAGCCAAATTAAGGTGTTATCAAAGAGACAATGATGAATTGAGAGACACAAATAACAATTGGAAATAAGGATCAAAGTACATGAGATTCAAAAGGAGTTCAAAGAAGACAAATTTTCGACCCAAAAAATGATATAGAAAATTGTCCGCAAAAAAATGAGGAATTAAAATATGAAAAGGATTTCAATCATAGATTAAAATATCGGGATATAAAGAAACAATTACACAAGTATAAATCAGAAATAATACACTTAAACAAAATCATTAATGACAAGGATGAAGAACAGACGCAGATACAAAAGAAATTAAAAGATCAGAATTAGAATTCGTCCAGTGTCGACAACAGATAAAAGTTCTTCAACAACAAAATGACAACCCAAAAAAGTCATTCAAGTTGGATATTGCAAAAATTAACAAAGCATTATCAAATAATTCCGAAGAAACTTCCAAATTAAAGAACCATAATAATAGGTTAGTCACAAAAATTAAGAAGTTGAAAAACATTCGGAACGAACATCACTCTACAGAATACATTGAAGGAAAACTTCTAGACAAGCAGGAAGAAAATAGTCGCATCAGTAATCATAACGAAGATCTTAAGGAACAACTTAAGAAGTCTAAAGATGACAAAAAGTCGCAAGTAGAATTTATTAAGAAGTTTCAAAGTGACAACAACCAGTTAGAAAACAAGTTGGAAAATATACAAAACAAAACATTAAAACCTCAAGGGATGAAAATACAACTTTCAACTCAGATCAATGCTCAAAATACAACGCTCGTAAAAGAAAATGACATTGTGAAAATTCTCTATAGACACCGAAGTCATAAAAACCAATATCCTAAAAGGGGAAAATGCCGAAAGATAATGGTGCTAATGTGATCAAAGTGCCTGACGTCATATCAGTAAGGAATCCCAACAGTCAACAACAAATCAATTTGGGATGGATTGATATGCCAACATATCGAAGGTTATGCTCTACACTTAGAAGTTTGTATCGACATGTTTCATCAACTACGACATAACAAGGAACGATGCAACAACATTATAAGGCTTTGAGGACAAATCATTTCTAAGAGAGAGGCAATGTTATATAAATAGTATAACATAATATATAAATAAATACCAATATTAATTATTAATATTATCAAAATTAATAATTATTAATTATTAATGATTAATTAGTTAATTAGAAAAAATAAAGAGATGTATCATTTCATTTGAAAAGGCACGATAAGGCTTATATAAATCGCTAACAATGTAAATGTAAATCATATATCTTATCTCATACTTTTATACATATATTGTTTTATCCAAATGAATTTTTATATACTATTCCAAATATTTTGGTAGTATGTGTGTGAGCGAACTTTTGTTTGGCTCAAGTAGGACGTGATCAAATTCAAGTCCTATATGATTCAAAGCTACTAGTTGACTAAAACATAAATGGTGAAACATATAGCCAAAATTGATCTCTTTCATCAATTTTAGAAAAAATCAAGGCTTTAAAAAAACAAAATTTTAATATATATATATATATATATAAAGCAAAGAAAGGGATGATGAGTTATCTATGCAAGCCCTATCCTTGCTTATAGGTTTATTTACTTAAAAAGGAAGAATTTAGAAATCAACATCCAATCATCTTCATATCCTTGTGTGTATAATGTGTACATATCAATTTTTGTGTTTGTAATGTAAGATCAATTTTTGTGTTGTAATGTGTTAAATGTAACATTGAAGGAGCTATGGAATGTAATAGATTGTTTTTATTTTCTCATTTTATTTATTAAACTTGAATGACCATATAATGGAATCCCTAATGAATAAGATTAAAATGGATAATAGGTTTCATTTTTAAGAGTTTTTGTGTTTCTAAAGAGCTCTTACATATTGGTTTTACTAGTGTTACTATGCATATTTACGTCGTAGGCATTTTCTATATGAAGGTGGAATTGATATGCACTGTCGCCGCCCATTTCTCACCTGCACAAGCAGGACAACCGGTTGACCAATTCATAATAAAGGATCTCACAGTGTAAACATATTATGATGCATCTTTTACCATATCTTCTGAATATTGACATGGTTGTTCCTCCACCATTGTATTTCCTTCATAGTTTCGAGTCAAATTACCAAGTGCAAAATACAACAGCTACCAGCTCTTTCTTAGAGCTACCTACAGTTAGCCCAAGTGGCAACGTCGATAACTATAGTTATAGTATAAACCACTTTAATTACAAGCTGGCTTGATTTTATAGTATAAACCACTTTAGTCTATAGTTATAGTATAGACTCTTAGAATATGCATAGTATCACTTTAATTACAAGCTGGCTTGATTTTATAGTATAAACCACTTTAGTCTATAGTTATAGTATAGACTCTTAGAATATGCACAGTATCTCAATTTCTTAGACAATGGCCTTTTTAAATCTTGTTTGGCACCACAGATCCCACCTTCATCCAGGTTGAAGATGGGATTAATAATGGAAAACTTAAAGCAAATCTATGACCAATTAAAATTTAAGAACAAAACATTATTCAAGGAATAATCAAAACATACCTACATGCGAGAAAGCCATAATAAGGTCAAGCAACCATTACCCAAATCAATTGGCATCAGGCAGGGTTGTGCATCATCATAAACAAGAAATAGATTACTTTGGGTTTTGCAAAGAATATGGTATTGAATTCGATAGCATAATAAAGGCTGGAGAAAAGCATATGATATTTCTGTAAGCCACAGAATTGCTAGCTCATCAAAATACAATTTTTTTTTATACTAAAGTTGATTTTTGTTTTGGTTTATTTATGGCCCTGTGTAGGCAACCGAGTGAACAAGATTGATACAAAATACCTTTGAAGGTGAATGTCCCAATCAGCCAACCAATAATAAATAAAGTGGGTAGGACTGAAACAAAGGCTCTAGATTTCTGTTGATTAACAATTCAAAAAGTTTTAAAGGCCTCTCCAAAGCCTAATACAAATGCAAGAAGGTTTAAAGAAAACTGAAGGTTTTCATCATTTTCAACATTCATTTTAGTTCATATTTGGCAAATTACATTTAAAAAATATTCACTCCCAATAGTTATAATGGTTGTTAACTAGTTAGGTAATTGCATATTCTTATCTTATATGTTAATTGAACATTTCAATGCCTCATCGTAAACTAGGTAGAGATGACTTCGGGTTTTGAGAATATGGTATTGAAGTGGGTACGGAAATTAATAAAGCAAATCCAACTATTAATTTTTAAAAATATATTTTTCATATTTATAAAATTTTGTATTTTAAAAAATAAATTTTATTTTAATTTTTTCGAATTTGTTTAATACATTTTTTTTTAAGAAAAAACAAATTGTTTACGTTTTATTTATTTTTTAAAATATTTTTCTTAATTTTATTTTTATTTTTAAAATAATAATTTAATTAAGGTTGGTTGTAAATTTTCCTTTAATATTCAAACTAGGGCTAACAATGCATGCAAGATCTCTACTAATAATCATACATGAATATCTTTTACAGTATGCAGCAGAATATAAAACTGAGATATAACTCACATCATCACAGCATAATAATGACACGGTTATTTTGGGTATGGAAACCCCCGGAAAAATCCAGGATGGGAAAACTGGTGAAACAATCACATATAGATTGTATTATGATAAAATATGGAACTTTTACAATCACTGCAAATCCACCCAAACATAGCGAATGCAGCTACATGGCAGAATCACTGGAAAAATCCCAGCTAAACCTCAACACCCTCCTCTCTGAGTGTACGACCCAGCTGTACGAAGCTCGGTGATCCTGTTGCTCACTCCTCCATCTTCCTAGCTAAATCCTCTATGTGACTTTCTCTCCCTCTCTATATCCTATCTCTGTCAGAATACTAGTGTGTGTGTCCTCTCCACCAATTGATCTCTCTTTTATAACTTTAGGTAAAGCGAAAACCCCAATTTCACTTTCACTTTAACTAGTGTTTCATTAAAGTTAATTTAGATCACTTTAATTTATTTTCCAAAGTAAACTTAGGAAAAGTAAATTAAATACAATTGGTTTCCTAATTTAAGTATTTTTCATGCAAGAACACATGCATGCAGGAAGACCTTCCTTGTTGCTGCTAGTTTAACACTCCCTCTCAACGAAGAAGGTATTCGGTAGCAACCCCAACTTATCTCTAAACTTCACAAAGCTCTGTATGCAAAGTGCCTTGTTGAAAATGTATGCCACCTGCTCATTTGTCTCTATGTACTCCAAACAAATGGTTCCCCTCTGAACACAATCTCTCAAGAAGTGGTACCTGATTTCTATGTGTTTGCTCCGGTTATGGAACCTGGAATCTCAGAGAGCCTGATGCCACTCTGATTGTTATGACAGTGAACTACTGTAGTCTCTAGCTCACACTCAAACAACCCTGCAAGTAACTTCCTCGCCACATACCCTCACAAGCAGTCATGCTGGCTGCCATGTACTCAGCCTCTGTCGAGCTCAATTCAAGTGACTTATGTTTCCTGCTGAACCAAGAGACAACCCCTGATCCAATGTTGAAACAACAACCTGAAGTACTTTTTTGATCCTCTACATATCCTACCCAATCAATATCTATGAAATTTGCTAACTATGCACTCCCCCTGTGCTCAAAAACCAATCCACACTCCATTGTACCTCTGATGTAGAAAAGTATGTGCTTCGCAACCGTCCAATGCACTCTCCAAGGGTCCACCGTGAATTGACTAAAATATTTGACTGCAAAGATGATGTCTGGTTGAGTGTTGACCAGATACATAAGTGATCCAATAAGCTAAAGATACATGGTAGGATCAACTATGTATGATCCTGATGCATCATTATTCCTCCAATTGGAAACTAGAGGTATGGCTATAAGATTGCAATCCTCCATCCCGAATATCTTCAGGATCTCTACTGCATACTTCCCTTGTCTGATGAAGAAGCATCCATCTCTCTACCAAACCTCTAAGCCCAGAAAGTAATGCATCAACCCAAGGTCCTTCATCTCAAACTGCACTGTAAGGTTGGACTTGCAGTCTCCAATCAGCCTCTCATCTCTTGAAAAAAAGTAGAGGTTGTGGTCAGCCTCACTCCATTGAAATCCTATTTCCCGTAGATAGCTATCAATCCTCGAGTACCATGCTCGAGGAGCATGCTTGATCCCGTAAAGAGATCAATGCAGTCTACAAACATGTGTCTCCCTGTTCTCCACATCAAAACCCTCTAGATGCTCAATATACACCTCCTCCTCTATCACTCCACTAAGGAAGGCAGTCTTGATGTCCATCTGATGGACACGCCAACCCATCTCAGTTGTTAGTGAGATAATGATCCGAATGGAAAAATACCTAGAAACATGGGCTAATGTCTCCTCATAATCAATAGCCTCTTTCTATGAAAACCCCTTTTTCCATGAAGCGCACCTTTTACTTCTCCACGCTTTTGTTTGTTGTATGCTTCACCTTGTAGATCCATCTAGATCCTACCACCTTTTTCCCATATGGCCTCAGCACAACCTCCCATACCTGGTTTATCATAATGGAGTCATACTCCTCAACCATAGCCTCCTTCCACACATCATGTTGTATAGCCTCCCCGAAGCTAGAAGGTTCAGAGTTCATCAACTCTGTCATCAGTGCCATATAACTAAGCCTCTCTAGTGGTACACTCTGTCTAAAAAATATCCGTGGAGGATCAACCTGCCTGGAATATTGTACTGTGGACCTAAACCATTTAATCCTTGGCCTAGTGTCAACCTGTTGCGGCTGTTGGATATCCATCTCCTGCTACAGCTCATCCTTCAAGTCAATGACTGTAGGATCTTTTCCACCTAACTCCTCTAACCACCAGAACCTATGCTTTGTGTATGTACCTGTACCTCTACATCTGGCTCCTCCAACTTGACCCCCGATTCTTGTGTTGACCACTACTCTACTGAAAAGTCCAGAGATCTCAACAAGGCCCTATCCTCATCAAACTGGACATCTTTGCTCACAATGATCCTCCTATGAGCTGGAATGTAAACTCTATATTCCTTTGAAATATCATTGTACTCAACAAGTAGCCCCTTCTCTCTAGAAGGGTCCAACTTCTTCCTATTGTCAGCATGAACATGAAAATATAAGACGCTGCTGAATATGCAAATATGACTCACATTTGGCCTAGTGCTTGTAAAGACCTCCTCTGGTGTCTTCCTCCCCAAAGATGTGTGGGGACACCTATTCTAAATGTATATTGTAGTCTTGTATTCCTCGGCCCAAAGGAATAGTGGTAATCCATGATCAAATAGCATGGCCTTGGTTGCTCCAACCATAGTCTTGTTCTTCCACTCTGCAACTACATTTTGTTGTGGGGTATGGGGAACAGTGTGATCCTTCTTGATCCCCTCAGTCGAACAATACTCAATGAACTCATTGGAAGTGTACTCACCCCCATTGCCTATCCTCAACACCGGAATCTTCTTTCATGTTTGGTTCTCAACGAGAGTCTTGAACTGTCGGAACCTCTCAAAGACCTCCGAATTGGCCTTTAGGAAATAGATCCATGCCTTCCTAAGGATCCCCAATACTTTCTTGATTGAGAGTGGCATATGTTGACCTCTTAATTAGCCCTGCTAAATCCTACCACTTCCGGGATAAATCATCCTTCATCTTCCAGAATCACAACTCCCCACATTCCTACAGTCCCTCACAGTACACCAATTTCTGTTGCACCAGTTTCAATCCCCCTTGGAAACCTTGTTATACCTCCAAGGATAGAAAATAGATTAACTCTTATTCTTCTTCATGCTACTCTTCATGACCTCCCTCCGGGATACTACCAAAGGCTCAAACAGTTTAATGGGGAAAGTGGGTATTCAGCAGAGGAACAATTGGGATGGTTCTTGGACTGGGTAGACCTAGAGGAAGTAGACCACGATGAAGTTAATGTCAGAATTTTTTCCCAGACCCTGGCTGGAGAAGCAAGAAAATGGTACAAAAACCTCCCAATCAATTCTATTCGAATCTATTAGTATTTTGAAGAATCTTTCAAAGATAAATGGGTAGATAAGAAGAACCCTAAGAAATATCTGTCTCAATACCATTCCATGAGGAGGAGAGAGAGGGAGAATATGTCCAAGAATTTTCTGACAGGTTTATGAAATTATATAATGCCATCCCTGCCCAATTCAAACCTCCAATTGGTTCTTCCCAACTCCAATATGATGAATCCTTCAATAGCGAGTTTACCTTGTGGTTAAGTGAAAGGAGATCATTGTCCTTAGTAGATATGATGAAAGATGCCATAGAGGTAGAGGTAAACCTAACTTCTGCAAGAAAGAATAAAAGGGATGAGGGGGGATGGAGAAGAGAGGAAGGAGAATGGAGAAGAGATGAGGGAGAAAGAGGAGAGAGAAGAAAAGATAAAGAAGTTGAGGAACCCTCATGGAGGAATTGGGATTGGAAGTGACCAGGCCATACAAATACCTTTTCTCTTTTGATTCCAATAAATTTAGGTGTCTAGGACTGATCAAAGACCTAGTCGTCTCTTTGTCCCAAATCCCTGCAAAAAACATGGTCATGAATGTAGTCGTAGCTGAAATCCCCCCAAATTTTGGGATGTTGTTATCGATATCTTGGGCATCCAAACTTAAAGGTGCTCTTTAAATGGATATGTCATATGCTACCATCCCTATCTTTGGAGTGCAGAGAAGACTCTTTAGGGAGAAAAAGTTAGCATACATGGCCACCAATGTGAAAGGCCAAACAACCACCCCATAAATGCATTGGATACTGAGATGGGATCAGCTATTTTCTTCATAGAAGGAGACACAGACCATTGCAGTTCACAAAAATATGCCTTTGTACCCACTCAGGAGGAGATGGATGGAGTATGGGAGGTAATATTTGATGGGGCAGCATGCAAGGAAGGGGCAGGAGCTGGAGTTTGGATAAGACCTCTGGGAGGGATAACTTTAAACTAATCCTACAGAATCGCTTTTGATTGTACAAATAATGAGGCAGAGTATGAGGCTATGGTGTTAGCCATTCAAATCCTGAAGGATTTTCAAGTCCAGAGGGTAATGATACATGGAGATTATGAGCTGTTGATTAAACAAATGACAGGTGAATGTCAGGTCAGACACTCCAGAATGAGAATTTACATGAATGTTTCCCAGAACCTAATAGAATGTTTTGAAGAGTGCAATTTTAACCTAATCCCCTGGTTACAGAATTATGTAGTTGATTCTCTGGCCACTTCTATAGTTGTTTTCAAGGTCCCAATGCACCCCGGTGGAAGATATGAGATTGAGGTTAGGCACAGGCCTTCTATCCCTAATAATGTAAAAATATGGAAAATATTTGAAGATGACAAGCATATCCATAAATTCCTCACTCTCACTGGGGAATTTAATGGATTAAGTATTGATGAAGATAATGAGCCTCTAAATGAGGTTGTTACCACTCAGGAACAATTTCAAAGCCAGAGCATTGCTCCCAAATAAATTTCACATGATGAGAAGATTGTTCCTGCTGGAGATGCTCATGGCAACGAAACTGAGGAAGCTTGGGAGCCAGAGATGCAAGGAAATCCTCCAGCTATAAGGTAACTCTATCCCCATAGGTTTAGTTCCTTTAGAAAACATTTTTTATTCTAACGATGTTTCCAAGGAACCACAGCTACTCCCAAGTTGTGAAGATGTTGAAGATGTAAATATTGGGACAGAAGATCATCCCAAGGTCATAAAAATAGCAAGAAACCTCTCACCGGAATCCAAATAGAAATAAATTTTGCTGATGAAAGAATATTCAGATGTGTTTTCTTGGAGCTATAGTAATCTTAAGGCTTATGATACAAGTATAATCTAGCATACCATACCAATCAATATGGACGAGATTCCTTTCAAGCGGAAACTAAGAAGGATGAACCACAAGCTGCTACCCTGATAGAAAAACAAATAAAAAAATCTAATTGAGTCCAATATCATTGTGTCCCTCAGATTCTCATGTTGGGTAGTGAATCTGGTTCTGGTCAGGAAGAAGAGTGGGGAGATAAGGATGTGTATTGAATTCAGGAACTTGAACCAAGTTTTGAAGGATCATTACCCACTTCCCAAAATGGACCATATCTTGCAGAGAGTAGTGGGTTCACAGAGGATCTCCACTATGGATGGCTTCTCAGGTTATAACTAGATCATGGTGCACCCAGAAGACCAGGAGAAGACAACTTTCACCACACCCTGGGGCACATTCATGTATGCAAAGATGTCGTTCAATATAATGAATGCAGGATAAACTTTTCAATATGCCATGGACATCGACTTCGTGGATGAAAAGGATAATATCTTTTTCATCTATTTGGATGGCATCATTGTATTTTCACAGTCCGATGAGGAATATGTTGCACACCTTCTAAGAATGTTCAGAAAGTGCAGAAAAATTGGCATCTCTCTGAACCCAAAAAAATCATTATTTGCCATGAAGGAAGGTAAGTTGTTGGTTCACATAATTTCTCAAGAAGGCATCAGGATGTATACAAAAAGGGTTGAGGCGATCACCAAAATTGAGCTCCCTCGAAATAAAGTCAAAGTTGAATCCTTTCTGGGGAAGGTGGATTTTCTGAGAATATTTATTGTTTCCTTTGCCTAAATAGTGAAATATATAACGAACATGTTGGGAAAGGACAAATAAATCAAATGGACACCTGAAGCAAAATAGTCATTTGAGTATATCAAGAGGGATATATCAGAATCCCCTGTACTTGCAAGCCCTAATTTTTCTAAATATTTCCTCATATTTTCATTTGCCTCTTGGCACACAGTGCCAGGGGTATTGATGTAGGGACACGAGCATCCCATTGATTTTTACAACAAGACCTTGAGATATGATCCCCTGAAGTACAATATCCTGGATAAATAGGCTTATGCTCTGTTGCAGGCCTTAAAGTATTTTCAACTATACATCATGCATTCCCATATCATTGCTCATGTCCCCACCATCGTTGTAAAGGATATTCTAACTCAACCGTAACATGAGGGATGAAGGGGAAAGTGGATAGCAATCCTCCTCGAATATGACTTGGAGATAAAGCCCACAAAATTGATTAAAGGCTAGGGACTGGACAAGCTCATGGCTCAATCCAAATATGATGCTCTCAGCTTACACATAATTGATGAATTGTCAGCAGAAGAGAAAAATCCTCAGGGACAGCCAGGTCCCCCAGTAGATGAGAATTTCCTGTCATCCCCATGGTACATTGATATCATTTTTGTGGTACAAAATCTACAGGCCTCACAGGGTATCGATAGGACAAGGGCTAGATTCCTCAAGCATAAAGCATCTAGGTTTTTCATCTTAAATCGAAAATTGTATTGGAAGGAGCCAAGAGGAGTGTTGTTGAACTGTGTATATGAGCAGGAGAAAAATAGGATGATTGAGGAATTCCATGTAGGAGAATGTGGAGGCCATCACTATTGGAAGGCCACTGTAAAAAAAATCATGAGGAAATGGTTTTAATGGCCCACCATCTTCTTTGATACTCACAAGAAAGTTGTTTCCTACCACAAATGTCAGATATTTGAGGGGAGAAGGAAGCTATTCTCATTTCCTTTGAAACCCATATAGGTTGAAGCCCCTTTCTAGCAATGAGGGCTATATTTCATTGGAGATATAAATCCATCTTCCTCAGGACAGCATAGGTGGATCCTCACTTCCACTGAGTACTTCACTAAATGGATCAAAGCCATCCCCACAAGACAAGCCACGTATACAGTGATCATGCAGTTTTTGGAGGAGCATATCTTGTCAAGATTTGGGGTTCCTAGGAAGATAATCATTGTCTATGCTCCCAAATTTAATTCTAAGAGGATGGTGGAATTTTTCTTCAAATATAACATATAGTTGGGACATTCCACAGACTATTATCCATGGGGAAATGGGCTAGCAGAATCTTCAAATAAGAGCCTCATGAGAATCATCAAGAAGCTATTGTGGGATAACAAGAACACCTGGAATAGAAAATTGACTCATGATTTGTGGGCTGATAGAATCAGCGTAAATAAATCCATTGGAACCTCACCATTCCAGCTGGTTTATGGTTCTGAAGTATTTTTTCCTAATTCCCTAAGCTTTCCAGTGATGAAATTGCTACAGGAAGAGGAAACTTAAACCTATCCGACCCAGAGGAGGATTTATTAGTTGATTGAACTATAGCAGTAGAAGGAGCAGTTATTTGACAGAACTCACAAATTTTAGGAGAAAATGAAATAAATCCTTGACAGGAGGACAAAACTCGATGATTTCCAATTGGGAGATGTATTTTTTTTGTGGGATGCATCACATGAGTACAAAGGGAAGCATGGTAAGTTTGATCACATGTCGAAAGTTCCTTGCAATATGTTAGCTTTTAGAGGGAATAATTCCTACCTATTGGACAAGATGGAGGGTGGTTTAGTATTTGGAGCTCCTACAAATGGGATACTCCTCATGTTAGTTTTTCATCACATTAAGCTAGCATTATGATCTTAGGATCTTTTCACTGAGAGAATAACAAGCACGGCAATAAAACACAAGCACATCACAAGAGACAAGAGACACAAAGAGATTTTCCTCGGGGAAACCATAAAGGAGAAAACCCCGCAACTTCCTCTAAGATAAAATCAGCACCAAAACAGTAAGAGATCTCCCAACAGCAGTGGCCTTCTAGTCCCAGTATATTTCCTCCTCCATAAGTGCGCCTCACTTAATAGAGTGAATGATGTGTGTGATAAATAGAGAGTCTCACTCTCTATTTATATTCTTTCGTTCACTTGAATTGCATTTTCACACGTAGGCTCGACTAACAAATACTTACCCGAGCCGACACCTTAATTAGTGTATAATAACTCAAGTGCCCCGAAACTGTGGGGACTTACCTAATGACTTGACATGACTTGTTTACATTATTAATCCTCCCGATCGGAACATCGGGGCATGACCACATGACTCAAATACATAATAGAAACATCTCGGAATAAACATCGAGTTACAATACATAAGATACATAGAAGAATACATTCCGAAGTTACATATACATCAACACTCCCTCTTAACTAGGAAGGTATTCTTTCAACACGATTTTCAGCACTGGTCTTCTTCTCTGTATCAACTGGATCATCTTCGTCTTCAAGTCATCTTCATCTTCAATTCATCTTTGTCTTCAAGTCATCTTTGGATCTGGATCATCTCTCGATCTGGATCATCATCACTGGATCTAGATCATCTCTCGATCTGGATCATCATCGAACATCATCACTGCTGGATCATCATTACTGGATCTGGATCATCACTCGATCTGGATCATATCTCGATCTGGATCATCACTGGTGCTATCTCATGATTCTTCTCATCATAGGAAGTTCTACAGAGCCAGCCCTTTTTCATGCTGGTTGTAGGCCTACCCTCATGTAGGTCTTTGCCCAGCACTTACATCTGAACTGCTCGTCAGAAAGGCACGCCCAAGACTCACATCTGATCATGTAGTAAACTACAATCCCATAAAAAAGGCCCAATACTCACATTCACCAGCATGATAGGACACACCTACTATCATCTGTGAAATTGCTCAGCACTTACAACCACCAGCATGATAGGACACACCTACTATCATCTATGGAAAGGCACAGCGCTCACATCCACCAGCATGGTAGGACACACCTACTATCATCTATGGAAAGGCACAGCGCTCACATCCACCAGCATGGTAGGACACACCTACTACCATCTGTGGAAAGGCTCGGCACTTATAATCACACGCATGGTAGGACACACCTACTACCATCTGTGAAAAGGCTCTGCACTTACAATCACCAGCATGGTAGGACACACCTACTACCATCTGTGAAATGGCACTACACTTACAGTCACCGGCATGATAGGACACACCTACTATCATCTGTGAAATGGCACAGCACTTACAGTCACCAGCATGATAGGACACACCTACTATCATCTATGACAAGGCTCAGTACTTACATCCATCCAGGCGGGAACACATCCTACTCACAATGATGGAAGGGCATGCACTCATATCTGATCATGAGGGGAACACATCCCAGCAATCATATCAGAATGGCCCCCAGTCCTCCTCGACTGAGCTACCTGGTAACTGACCAGGTGCCTCCATTCTCCTAGAGAATGGCAGTTGCCCTTACATCCGACCTGCTCGTCGAAATGGCCAACACTCACATCTAACATGGAAGGAACTTAATCCTTTAGCCATGAAAAGAATGGTTTAGCCCTTACATCTGATCAAGTGGGAACACATCCCTCTATCACATCAGAATGGCTACTCAGTTCTTATACTGAGTGTTCCTGGTAACTGACCAG
>LPNX010620448.1:461855-511292 GCA_001517045.1 Pseudotsuga menziesii
CGTCGTTTCTTATCCAAAAGCTAAGGTGGATAAGAAGTTCTTCAAGAGTCGAGTTCTTCATATTCCTCATTGATTGAGGGATCTTCTTTGGATGGCGATATCTTGATCTTCAATTGCTCCCATCTTCTCTTCTCTTCTTATGATTCAAGATTCTTCTTCTTCCCAAAGTTTGATGAAAGTAATCACTTCCTTATGGAACACATTCCTTGAATGAATTCCACGATCCTGGGAGCCATTCAAGGTGGCCATCATCACTTTTGCATTCTTCACTTTTTCTTTTACCGCTTCAAGTTGTTCTTGATTTGAGAGACTCTTATGACTGCATGGTCTCTGCATTTTAGATCTTCACATTCTTCAACTGGATTCTTTAGGTCATATTCTGATTTTTGTTCTTTCCTTCAAATAGCTTGAAATTCTGTTCTTCCATTCTGCAACCCCATTCTGTTGTGGATTATAAGGAGTTGACAACTCCCTCTTAATCCCTGCTTCTTTGCATAGCTCTTTGAATTCATTCGAAGTGAATTCTCCACCATTATCTGATCGAATGGTCTTGATCTTCTTTTCAGTATGGTTCTCGATCAAGGCTTTGAATTCCTTGAACTTGCTGAACACTTCATCTTTGTTTTTCATAAAGTAAGTCCATGTATTTCTAGAAAAATCATCAATAAAAGAAACATAGTATGCATACTCGCTTAGTGAGTTTGATGACATTGGACAGCATATATCGGAGTGGATGATTTCTAGAATTCATTTGGCTTTGCTTTTGCTGCCAGGAAATGTCTTCTTTGTATTCTTCCCTTTCGCACATCCTTTGCAAACTCCATCATGCTTTGCTTGGAATGCAATAGGTAGTGCTATGTAGTGCACATGTGCAAGCCTTCTATGCCAAAGCTCATTTGGCTCTACCCTATCATGGATCAAGGCTTGTTCTAGATGACCCTTCAATTTATACAAGCCTCCTTCTTGTTCTCCAATCACTACCGCATCATCAATTTTCTTTCCTTTTGGCCACATGATGACTTGACCATCGATGAATGCAACCCACATTCCTTTTGCATCCAAGGCTGAAATGGATAGAAGATTCTTCTTAAGTCCTGGAACAAACAATACTTCTTTCATTGTTAGAGACTTACCAGAGTCTATCTTGTATGAAGATACCCCACTACCTTTTATTGGATATTGGTAGTCATCTCCTAGTTTCACCTTGTGAGGTGATTCATGTCTGACAGTCTTACAAAGGATTCCTTGAATCCCGTCATATGTTTGGAAGCCCCACTGTCTATAAGCCAATCATCATTTCCATGAGTAATGTTACCTGTGAGAGCTGATATCAGAACATATTCATCCTCACTTGAAGAATCTTCACTTTCATATATGGATCTCTTTCTGGATGGTTCATCATCCTCTGCAGCATGAGCATGATGTCCTCTTTGGCCTCGTCTCCCTCTGAAACTGGAACCTCTATACTCATGTAGGTGTCCAATCCAGTTTCTTCAGAGAGATCAAATACTTCTATGCTTGGAAGTTGTCAAATTCACCAAGCTTATCATCAAACTATTGTGATAGATCATATTGAAATGAGAAGCTCAAATGGAAATACAAAAGATTAGATCTTACCGATTTGAGGTGTCTGTCCTTGTCCTGGAGTTCGCTGATCTAGGGTTTGTCGCAGAAACCCTAATTTTAAAAACTTGAAAACTTTTAGATCTGATTGGACAAACAGATAGATCTCTTCAAATGGAGCTGTCCAATGTACTCCTTTTTTGAAAACAGTGGAGGGAAGCTCCCAAAACAGGAAGCCCTAATTTACTGATTTCTTCTGCAGAAATTCCTGTTACTGTTTCTATGATATCTCCGAAATTACTGATCTTCTATGTCTAAAATTTCGCATTGAGGTAACCTCGCATGTCCCTGATCCAAAACCATAGTTTTCATCAGAATTGGTTTCACTATTTGGGATTTATGATCATTTTCCCAAGGTGACCTGTTACAGGACTGTTCAAAACAGCGAAGTTGTACGGCATGCCACGTGCCACTGGTTCATTTTCTGGGTCTGATATTTGGACCACCGAACATACAGTCCATTCCCTTTCTGGAAAATCTTCAGAAATTCCATTTGGACCTCTGTAGCTCAAGATATTTCGGATCTCCCCAGATGTCCTGTTTAGGAATGAATTCTGGAAGAGGCTGGAACCCTAACTTGGAGAGATCATATCTCCTGGAGTAAATCGAATCTGAGTCTGATGTTTGGAAAAAGGCTTCATCAGGATTTTATATTCAGCCCCTGAAATTTTCATCTTTTGAGACTTCGCCAATCTCGGAATATAGCGACTGTACCAAAACTTAGCAGTTTTAGTATTTAGGGTTTCTCCTAGCTCAGGGTCAAACTAGGGTTTGACTTTCCTGGAGTTTCACCCAGCAAAATTTCTTGATCCAGGTCTCTAAACTTAGGTTTTGATGAGGAGAACAATCCCATGCTGGTCTCACTCAAAAATTCATCTTCTGTAGAAAGCCCTAATTTCCGCATCGAAGACTGAAAATGCTCAGAATCAAATTCCGCTTCGACAGAAAGATGCGCCCTAAGGAGGAGAGTTGTTCCACCTTACTTTTGCTGAAAATATGTGGAGGAAGATACATAAACTAGGAAGCCCTAGTTCCTGTAGCGGCACAATGTCTTCTTCTCAGGTTAGCTCTGATACCATGTTAGTTTTTCATCACATTAAGCTAGCATTATGATCTTAGGATCTTTTCACTGAGAGAATAACAAGCACAGCAATAAAACACAAGCACATCACAAGAGACAAGAGACACAAAGAGATTTTCCTCAGGGAAACCATAAAGGAGAAAACCCCGCAACTTCCTCTAATATAAAATCAGCACCAAAACAGTAAGAGATCTCCCAACAGCAGTGGCCTTCTAGTCCCAGTATATTTCCTCCTCCACAAGTGCGCCTCACTTAAGAGAGTGAATGATGTGTGTGATAAATAGAGAGTCTCACTCTCTATTTATATTCTTCCGTTCACTTGAATTTCATTTTCACACGTAGTCTCGACTAACAAATACTTACCTGAGCCTACACCTTAATTAGTGTATAATAACTCAAGTGCCCTGAAACTGTGGGGACTTACCTAATGACTTGACATGACTTGTTTACATTATTAATCCTCTCGATCGGAACATCGGGGCATGACCACATGACTCAAATACATAATAGAAACATCCTGGAATAAACATCGTGTTACAATACATAAGATACATAGAAGAATACATTCCGAAGTTACATATACATCAACACCTCAAGCATTATTTTCTGTAAAGTAAGTCCAGTTCCCATGACATTGTATATACCATTTATATTAAATATTGCATGTGTGGATGGCTCTCTTATAGACTTAAATCCTGAGGTGAAGACAGTAAGGTTCCCCAGAGGAGTTGTCATTTATTTTTTCTTTTCAGGTAAATTTGAAGTTACAAAATATAGAGCAAATTTTGAGGATTTTAGGAAAGTTTGGGACCATCCCAATGGTTTAAGCACTTGTTCTATGTGGTTATTTGCTACCTCCTAGGGAGGATAACATCCCCGAGTTGGATTCGTTGTTAGCACATGTGCTAAATTTTGGAGTTTTCTACATAGGCGTCTGCGCTAATTCCACCTGCAAAGGTCTAGATCCATAAAAGAAGGGGTAAGGTAAAAAAAAATCATGTTATAAAAAATCCTTAGGTGCGACCTTGGGAATATGCCTAAGTAAGAAAAATTGGATCAAGGATAAAAGCTGACAGTAATGGACGATCTGGATGCATAGTGGAGAAGATCAAAGGCCATAAAATCATTTTCTCCTAGGAAATATCAGGAGCGAAAAGGCAGAAAGGGGTGAGTTTCGGATGTCGAAAGCGATAAATTCGACTTCCGCTTTCCACAATCCAATGATACGAAAGCCTAGAATTTTTTCGCCCAAGATCAATGGCCCAACAAAAGGAAGAAGTGAAAAAGGCAAGGTTTCGGGTTAGAAAACTTGGAAAACATGACTTCCGTTTTCTGCAGTCCAAGATCTACAACTCAGAGTGCTCCGGCCAAAGATAAACGGCCTAGAAGAGAGTGGAGGGGCGAAGATCGAAAATCAGAAAACACAAGGAGTTGATCATAAAAGGTTGAATTTCTACGTTCCAAGATTCTCCCAATCAACGGTTCAGAGATATCCCATACAATATCGGCAGTGCAGAAAGAAAATGGTGGAAGCAAAAAAGTGGAAGCGAAAAAGGTAGAATTGCAGTCGCGAAGTTGGAAAATACGCCTTCTGCTTTGTGCTAAAAGAAGGAGCAGAAAGGAAGAAGCAGAAAGTTCAAAACTAAGCTCTGAGAAAATTAAAAATCCGCTTTCTTTTTTCCATTTTCCACGAAAGGCGGAAGCGGAAGGATGGAAGTGGAAATATGGAGACGGAAGAGGAGAAGTTTCAGAAAGAAAGTGGTATGATCCGCGTTCTACTTTCCACTAAAGGTGGAAGTGGAAGTGAAGAAAGGATAAGCCTCGGCAGAAAGATATGAAATTAAACCACGAAGAAGCTATCATCCCATTTTCTGTTTTCCGCGGATCTCAGAACTATGGCCAAAAATGATTTTTCAAACCAAATATGCAAGGAGGAAGAGGATCAATGTATATGTGAAATGGAGATGAAGCATGGATAAATTCAATGGTGCATATTTCTCCTGGGAGAGTAAAACAGTTAGAGGTGCTCTGAAACATCATTTTCAAGTCAAGCGAGCCTCCATCCCAAACGCTGCATTGTCATTTTTGATCTAGCATGTCTATTACCCCATATTTCTTGTTTTATGTATAAATCGTGGCAAAGCTACCACCTTAGGAATTTGTTAGGATTCGCAATGATGATTCGGGATTGATTCCCAATTTTGTAACTGAATTTGGATATGTTTTGAGGTTGGTCTCGGGATCCCATGATACTATAAATATAACCTCGATAGAGGAAGAGAGGGTTGGAACTTTCATTCAGATGCCTTAGCACTTGGGTTTTGTAGATCTGTTATTTTCTTGGAAGCTTTAATGAAAAGTATTCTCTGAGTTTTCTGAGATTCATCAAGTTGTTTCTTGTTCACTCGATGTTTCCTATATTTACATTTTCATGTATGTGTTTTCTGCCAATACATTTCTAGATTGTATGTAAGGAATTCATTTCTTCTAACGCTCCTTCCATCAGAAATCGTATTTGTGATTTGTTTATAATGGATGTGATAGAATTCATCCACTGATAGATTCTTTGTTTCAGTTATTATCCTTTGTTATGCTTCTGCTAAAGGTGTTCCCAGAGATTCATCCATTGATAGGTGCCTCTGGTTTCACTGGGATCTTTCCTCTTTTCTATCTGTCATCACTTCAAGATAATTTGACTGAACATAATAGCCACGTTGCCTCAGATTTCATAGGAAAATCAACACTCATTATTGTTGTAATCCCCTTGAATATTTTCAGGTTGTGACTCCATTTCCCAATGGTATTTCTTGTCTGTCTATTTTACCATCTTTAAATATGCAAATATCTTGTTCCTATCAGATATCTAGGCTTCTGAATGCTTCTTTAAATCCACATGTATATGTGAACGACCTTGTGACATAGAGAGAGCCCTCTCTAACTGTATAGGCTAGAATACAGTCTAAAGGTTTGTTTAAATGGTTACCCCTATGACTTCCTAATACAACCATAGGAAAATTACAGGGTGATAAGAGTCAGTACCAATAGATCTATATGATTTAGTTCAGTACAATAAAAATTCAAAATCCAAGAATCATATTATGGGTTCTATATATGAATTTGTCTTTTCCAAAGTAATGAATTGCACCTCTACAAAGAAAATGTGGAATAAACTCCAAACCACATATGAAGGAGATAATAAGGTCAAAGATGCCAAACTTCAAACTTACACAGGACAATTTGAACATCTGAGGATGAATGATGATGAAGACATTGTGGCTTATATTATTCGAGTTGATCAACTTGTAACTACCATCAAAGGTTTGGGTGAAGAATTCGATGAATCAATAATTGTTTGAAATATTCTAAGAAGTCTTCCCAATAGGTTCGATACTAAGATATCCTACCTAGAATAAAGAAAAGATTTGACTCATATGACAGTAGATTGGTTGCATGGGACTCTTGTAGCCTATGAAATGATAATTGAAGATGAGGAGACATCTAAAAAGGAAGCAACATTCAAATTCTCCTCCAAGCAAGCAAGGAAGAACAAATCAACAAAGAGCAATCCAATAACTGATGATTCAGATGATGAAGAAATAACAAACTTTATAAGGAATTTGAAGAGAGGTACTGGGAAATACAAAGGTAATTTACCTCTCAAGTGTTTTTCATGTGAAAAAATAGGTCACTTTGCTTCTAAATTTCCTTATGCAAAGAACTCAAATAGTGATGAAGATACCAGCTCTAAAAAATACAATAAGTACAAGAATTACAAGGATAAGAAAAGGGGTAAGTTCTCAAAAAAAAAGTTCTCTACTCAAAAAGTAACAACAGTTATTCCAGTGAGGACTCCTAGAATGATAGTAGCAGTGACAGTGACAATGAACTAGAAAAAGTACTCTTCATGGCAATAGATTCAAATGAAGTTCTTGATAGTGACGAAGAATATAAATTTGAAGGTGAAGTAGATATTAAAGCATAACTCAAAAGTGCCTTGAAGGATCTAAATAAAGCCAGGAAGGAGAACAGGGTGCTCAAGGAAGAGGTACAAGGGTCTGAGCAAGTCATTATTGATTTGAAGGTTAAGTTGGAAGAAGCCAAAGTAATTGAAGACTCTCTTACTGAATAGCTTATGGAAAATATAAAAGAAAAATAAAATCTTGAGGCTGAGATAGTATCTCTAAAATCCCACTAAAATCCCAATTGCAAAAGAAAGATATCAGAAAGAGTTATGAAAACAACTCCAAAATTCTAAAACAAATCATCAACAATCAGAAGCCATTCTTTGACAAGACTGGTATAGGATATAAGCAATATATCGATGAGGCCTCAAGCTCTATGACAAAGGTAATGAAGAAAATCCAAGAAGCTATGCAGAAGTTATCAAAGACTCTATTAATGAAGACAAGATCAAATGCTAACAAGAACAATCTTTACCATAAAGAGGGTCAGCGGAAAGACAAGATATTAGAAGGACAGTTCCTCCATTTATTTCCAGGTTTGGACATTTCTTTTATGGCTAGTGTTTTACATGTGGAATATTTGGACACAAAGTTGTAAACTGCTTACGAAGGAGAAATTTTGACACTAGGAGTAACTATGAAAACCTCAGATGGCCACGATACAATAAAAGATTTGGTCCTTCGGTATGTGAGGTAGAATGTTATAAGTGTAACAACTTTGGACATATATCCGGAGTTTGTAGAATGACAATAAAAACAGTAAGAAATGAGAAAGTATCCAACAATAAAAAAGGGAACATCAAAAGGTATGGATCAACCGTAAGGACAACTTGAATAATCATGAATGTGGAATTTCTCTTCAAGCCTAGAATAACAGCATTGGTGAATGGTATGTTGGTAGTAGTTTCTCCAAGCATATGACATGTAACAAAAGTGATTTTGTTAATATTGAAAAGGATAAAGGATTTGTTTCTTTCGGAAACAATAATTCAACAAAATTATTGGGGAATGGCACATTGAAGCTTGGAAGTAAAAATTCCCTTGTTGAAAATGTCTTACTTGTATATAATATGAAGCATAATCTGTTGAGCGTTATCCAGATGTGTGATCAAGGACATGAACTCCTCTTCAACTCAAGGGAATGCAAAATAAGGAAAGAAGGATCAAGAAAGTTAGTATCCACAACCACTAGGACTCCTAACAATATATATGTTTTGGATAACATTGATTTCAAGAATTGTCACTTGGGAAAGGAGGATGAGAGCTGGCTTTGGCATAGAAGAATGGGGAATATACATTTTGACAATTGGTAAAAAGTTACAAAAATCAAGCAATAAGAAATATGTCAGAAATTACAAAACCTTTTAATTTTGTATGTGAACACTATCAACATGAAAAACAAACAAGAGTCCATTTATAGACAAAAGAACACTCTTCTACATAACCTTTGGAGCTCATTCACACTTATTTATGTGGTCGAACAAGAAGAAAAGGACTGAATGGTGAACAATACTTTATGCTACTTATTGATGACTATACTACGATGACCTGGGTATGCCTTCTAAACAGGAAGTTAGAAGCTTTTGGATGTTTCAAAACTTTCAAGGAACTGGTTGAAAATGAAACATGATCACAAATCAAGTGTCTCAGATCTAATAATGGTGGACAATTCACTTTATATGAATTCAACAAATGTTTTGTAGAGCATGGAATAAAAAGACAATTTTTAGTAGCCAAAACACCTCGATGAAATGGGGTTGTTGAAAGAAAGAATAGACCAATAATGGAGATGTCTAGGACCATGTTGAATGAATCTAAGTTGAATGATCAATTTTGGGTGCAAGGAGTTCATACAATAGTACACATCATGAACAGATGATTACTCAGAAGTAAAAATGATAAAACACCTTATGAGCTATGGACAGGAAGAGCAGCAAACGCGCAGCGTTTCATTGTATTTGGAAGTAAGTGATAGATCAAAAGAGAATAAAAGAAGCTTGGAAAATTTCATTCTCGAGTTGGCGAGGGAATATTTGTTGGATATTAATCCAAAAGGAAGGATTACAAATGCTACAATTTTAGAGTAATCAAGATGATCGAAAGCATCAACACGAAAATATATGAGACCATACTAACATCATCCAGAGAAGACCCAGAAGAATCTGAAGATGAAGAAAAGGATTTTTTTATCAGAAAAGAAAAGGAAGAAATTAAATGGAAGAACAGCTGGATGAGAATGAAGAACAACCTATAGAGGATGGAGAACAGAATAAGCCAAAAATGGAACAAGAACAACAGAAATACCAATAGATCCCTGAGAATTGGTATCAAAAGAATCATCCAACAGACCTATTTATTGGTGATAAAAGTGCTGGAATATGAACTAGAAGAAGACAATCTGGAAGGAATGAGAAAGTACACTTCTCATTCTTATCTACAGTCGAACCATGAAATTTTGCTCGATTGGTTTGTAAAGGATATTCTCAAATTAAAGGAATAGACTTTGAAGAAAATTTTGCACCAGTAGCTAGAATGGAAGCAATTAGAATGATATTGGCTTATGCGTACTCCAAATACGTCAAGGTATATCAGATGGATGTAAAATCATATTTTATGAATGGTGAATTAGAAGAATAAGTCTACATTGAATAACCAGAAGGGTTTAATCTTTCTCAAAACAAGGACCATGTGTGCAGACTCAAAAGGGATTTATTTGGCTTAAATCAAGCCCCTGGAGCTTGGTACTCCAATTTGGATAGGGTTGATGCCTGGAAAAATTCCAGGTACCGACAGTAGGGATTCTCCCCAATAATCATTCTCAATTAGATCATTTACTATTTGGTATGGGGAATCTGTCTGGTTAGCGACCCGACTACCATATAGTTAAAGTGTTTTAAGTTTGTTTTACCGGTTGCGGACTAGTCCACCTTTTATGTGATTATTTTGTTTTATGATGAAATGAAAGTGCCTCAACTAAATGCTAGCAAGCAGTGATAAAAAGCCTCAATCACTTCTAAACTAAGAAAAACTGATGTAATCATATTCTAAACTACCTATTTAACCTATCCCCAGGGGAGCAGAGATTATATCTAATAGAGCAATGTGTTGTAATGTTGCATATGGAATCCTACAGGTAGCTATTCAAATTTTACATACATAATCACAAAAAAAAATATAAACAAAGATAGCCTCGTTTTTTAAAACATTCATTACTCATTCATATGCACAATATTTCTAACAGAAAGTAAAATCATTCCTCATTGCAGAAGTAGTTCATTAAGTTAGAACGATCTCATAGTTGTATAGCAACTAAATAAGAAGTAGTTTGGCATTAGCAATCAACATAATCCATTTGAAACTTGTACAGACCTTCCTCCAGTGAAATTGGTTCTCATTTATTTATAAAAGAAATAGTTCTCATACAAATAAATTCAGTATTAATGCGCTAGTGAAAAGTCCTCTCTAATAGTACCCTCTACTCCTATTTATACATTTTGCAAATGACTCTTGGACTCCCTCAGTATTTTGGATTCCCTGACTTTTCATCTTTCAAATTTTGTCTTCTAGTGTCTTACACTAGGAAAATGAAAATAAAATATAAATATTACATAGATTTCCAAATGGAGATAAAACAAATTCCTAGGTGGGCCCTGTTGTTTTCTTAATGAAATTTCCCCATGCATGATCTTCTTCAGTGATAGTTCGATAGTCCATTGGCTCTAACAATCGTACAGTTACTTCATGTTTAGCTAGCTGAGATTCAATCTCTGTCACCTTTGGTGGGGTCAGTATTAATAAGTATTCTAAAATATATTTATGAACAGAAGCTTGTGCAACCCAGATTTTGATTGCTTCCTCACTAATGATTTCGATCTTTTGAATACTTTGCTTGTCTGTTTGCAATTTGTTCTAGAGATTCTTCAAATGTTGATCTTTGTCCGAGAATTCATGGACCTGGGTTTTTGCTAAAGTTTGGAATCTATTATGTGTTGTACGCATTTTCTTATAGAATTTCATATGTTTTCCAGTAGTCTTTTCAATGGTTGTGGTCAATCTCACTGCTTCCTTGTTGCTAAAATCTAAGAGTGTCAACTCCATCTTCAATCCTCCTGTTGTTTTTTTGGGGGCATGGTGTAGTGTGAGGACTGAAGCTGTAACATGAACACAGCAAGAAATCAGTTAGTATTACTATTATCAACAATATGCATTCAAGAAAAAATAGGATTGCCTTGTAATGAGAAGTTACTATTAAAATTCAGATATCAAATGAAACTTAGGTGACAAATCATGTTTTCTTTTCAAAGGTACTAAAACTGTCTTTACTGATTCATCTTTGAACATCTCAAATGACCCCTGTGATGTAAATCATAGGTTATCCAAATACTTCAAGTATGGTAAGGTGTATAATAGGTAAAAACCCAGACTAAAAAATATTAGCTCATGTTCAAATTCTAACCAGGTTGTTCTTTTTCTTTTTCTCGGAATGTTTGGCTTTATATACTAAGTGTAAGAACTTCTCCTTTTCAAATATAAGAAAACATGGTGAGAAAAAAAGTAACCAAAACCGAGGGTATCCTGAGGGATGTTTGAAACCCTAGCTTGGCCATAAGGACTCGATAAAATTGTACAGCCTAAACTAAAACCCTAGCATCACACACAACTTTCACCTAAGTGGAATACATCACACCTGCCACACATAAAAATAAGCCAATCCAAGAGAAGTCGATGAAGAAATTGACCCACTACAAATTCATCCATAAAACCCCATCGGTCTGACAAACCCATGTTTATGGTCTGAGGAGAGAAAACAACAGGTGCGAAATAGGTAAAAATCCTATATGATCGAGCTATCAAACTAGGTCAAAACCATAGATGCCCAGAATACTAACACAACCGACTTGGGGAAAAAAACCTCCAAAGTTCAATGCGAGAGAAAAATAAAACCCTGTGAGGCCATTCAATGTATTTTAAAACCATGGTGGAGGCAAAACCCTAATCTTGTCAACAATCAGTCCCCCCAAAATGCCAAAACTTCATCGGGGAAATCCTCCAACTCGGAATCAGAGAGAGAAAAATAAAACCACCTACAGTGTCGGCTCCAACATCCAAATGTTGTCAAAACAGTTGGTTCAACTTATTCATAACATCCACAAATACCTCATCGAAAAAATTCATCCAAAGGTTCTGACGACAAACATCGGCTACAAGCCTTGAATTTCACCGCATTATTCAAAACAAAACTAAGTCATGCCGCAACTAGAAGGAAAATTCTATGAAAAACTCCGCAGAAAATGTCCATCGGAAAAAGTTGCTAAAAACATTCCACTGGTAAAAAAAATCAGTCGCAAACCTCGAGTTTCGTCGGATGCATCGGCACAAAACCCTAAGTTATGTCGATGTTGTCAGAAAAACTCGCTAGAAAGATACGAAGAAAAGGTGGTCGACAAACTTTGTAAAAAATTCCGAAGAGAAGGTAACGGGTGGCGAAGATGAGTTTTTTTCGATAGATTCAGCATCAAAGGCTAATTCGAGCCAAACCGTCGACTCCAATCAACAATGTCTTCTGACGAAATATATACACACAAATGCGTTAGCAAGGACATGCAATAATCGCCGATAGTATCGGCTCACAACTTTAAGTTACACCGAAGTGATCGGTAACAATTCAACCTAATCTCCCGAAAGATCTTGGCTTTGGATAAAATATGATGGTAAAGTAGAGTCTCTCCGATGTGTCGACCAGACTTGATGAGTTAGTTTTTCTAACTTGTTGAAAATAAAACTAAGTCATGGAAATGATCCTCAAAGAGAAAAACTAGTATAAGAAATTTTAAAAGCTAAAAATCTAAGGAGGGGCCGTGAAATATTAAAAAAAAATAGGGTAGGGGTTGCAGCAGCAACAATTTGCGACTAGCTGGTGAAAACAGATCTCTAAAAAAACTATATTTTCAAAACAAAAACTTCTATATGGAATTTGATTAGAGAAACATATCCTAGTATTCTCCAAGATCATTTAAGAGTCTAGACTTTTCTAGGAATGTAAGATTCAGAGCATTACATTGATTATAGTCCTTTGGGGTAGGGTAACCAGGATTAGAAGTCCCGATAACTCTCTTGGGGGCAAAATGTGAGATTCATTTTACCTTTTTATTTGGTTCTTGCCGGATGTGACACCACAGTATCGTGACATAGTTATACATATGCATTCGTTTGTTCCTCATTCCCATGCCTTTTGCATTCTTTGATGCTTAAGACTTTTGTCTTTTGAGTCTTCCTTGATTGCTTCTTTTACATTTGAGATTTGATTTAGGTTCTTCCATCCATAATGTCCTTTTGTGTGAGTGATTATTTTTTTCAGCTCATGGACGAAGAAGAAACTTTTGAGAAATCCTTTTATTTTACTGATTTATTTCTTCAGTATATCTTCTTGATGCATATTTTTTTGTTTTGGGGGAATTTTGACTCTTTATATTAAGAATTTTGGCTTTCATCTTGTGGCATGGTATTATTTTGTATACCATGCACCTGTCCATTCTACTTCCTTTTTGTAAGTTTCCTAGGACATATATTAATGTGAAAGTGGCTGGAGCCCCAAGATAGTATTCTAGACCTCATATACCTTAGTTATTTACAGGGTTTACATAGGACCTCAATGTGTTCTTGAAATGACTTCCCTTCAATAGTCTATCAATTTAAAGAATCTTATTTTGATCAAAAACTTGCATAGGTAACTTCCATTGATCAGTTCCTGGATTAAAAGAATTTGGCAGTTTGTTGAGATTTCAATGTTTCCAAGCACCAAACATTGAGCTGGCTTGTTCTGAAATCAAACAAACTAAACTAAAGCAATATATTGAAAGAAAGAAAATGATTAAACAAATGAAAAAGAAAGTAAAACAACAGAAAGAAAGCAAGAAAACCTAAAATAAATCAAGAACAGAAACAAGAAAGGTTTATTTATGTACATAAGGACTCCCTAAAGATCTAGGTGAAAGCAGGTTTGAGAACAAGGCCATTTACGGGAAGAATATATTCTTTCCCTTGCTAATCTTGTAACTTATAAGTCGAGGGGCCTAACTTATCAGCAATCTGAAAGGGGCCAACCCATAGGTGTTGAAACTTTGTATGCTCTCCCTTTTCATCATGCGGGTGATCCCAATTAAGAACCAAGTCTCTAATATCAAAACTTCCCTTCCCAGATTTATGCTTATCAAACCATATTTTGACAATCTCTTGTTGGTGTTTAAATATTTCTTTGGACTTGAGCCTAGACTCTTCAAGATTCAGCAATGTATTAATTCGAGCTTGTAGAATTTCGCTACCAGATCCTTGTGAGGATTGGGTTGACTGAGATGATGGGAGTAAAATGTTTGGGGGTAGGATAGCCACTTTCCCATAAACTAAGGAATTCTTGGGGGTGACCCTGTCTTCCCACAATGCATTGGGAAGAGCTATGTGCCAACTTATCTGATTTTCAATAACAATTTTCTTTAAGATTCTGATAAGATTATTATTGGTTTATTTGGATAACCCATTACCTTGTGGATAATAATTTGCGGAATAATGCAACTTGATTCCTTTTTCACTAGCGAATTCAGTTAGCTTAATTGATGAAAAATAAGACGCATTATCAAAGACAAGTGAAATTGGAACCACAAACCTGGTCATAATATTTTCTTGCAAGAAGTCAATAACCATGTCCCCGTTCACTTTGCATAATGGAATTTCTTCTAGCCACTTTGAATTCCTGACTCTGAAAATGATATTTGCATCAAGTAATTCCTTTACCTCATTTTGGATTAGAGGTTCCAACTTGGGATGCATTTTTATCAATTGTTGTTGGAATGGTTTAATGACCGCTTTAATAGGAATGATATGTTGGATAATATGGGTTCCATAGGTCTTCAAGTCTTCATATGTGCAAGCAAAAATATCCTTATATTTTTTAAACAAACTGATAAATTTACTTCTTTCTTCTGGAAGACAACATTTTCCCAATTTTACATACTTGGGTTCAGCCTCTGTCCCTAGATTAATCAATACATACTGCATGGATGAACTATTTTTTTGACATTGGCAGGTTTTCTGAATTTGTTGTTTAAATCAAACATCCCTTCCAGCGTTCTCACTACTTTAGGCATGAAATTTCCACTTTGAAGATTAGCTTGATGTTATTCATCATCAATCATTGAGTCCTTGAAAGTTTCATCATTCATTAGAAAATATATGATTTGTATAGCATCATCAAACACTCACAAGTTCATAACATTGTCTGGTATTGATGGCCTGAAAATGAGTTCAATAGAGTACTTGTTATTAGTGGGTACTAGCCCTGCAGGAAAAACAGCTAAAAAATCAGCTGCAACATTTTGCAACCTAGGAATTGAACTTATATCAAAGGCATTGAAATGTATTATAAGATCCCAGACTTCATTTTGATAACCTTTTAAGTGAGGTGACAAACAATGAATTTTGTTTCTAATATTTCTGACAACTACGTCAGACTCACCAAATACTTTTAAATTTATAACTTTAAGATCAACGGGTTTCCTTGGCCCTTGGACTAGAGCTTAATACTCAGCAGTGTTATTTGTACATTCAAACTCTAGTCGACAAGAGAGAAATTGTTTGTTATTTTATGAGTCAATTAGGACACAACCGACTCCTGATCCCTCTTATGTCTTGGAACAATCAAAGTACAAAAACCAAAATCTATCCTCTAAATCCACCTGATTAGTGTTACTTTCTAAGTTAGAAACTAAGTTTACTATATTACAATCAATATTATCAGTCCTTGAAGAATGAAGGAGTTTGGACTTTGTGTTTCACTCACGACTGGATTCTTCATCTTGATAATTTCTAGGTTTAAGCTCTACAAAGTAGTTACCGAAGACCGAATATGCAAAGTTTATAGGTTCATTTTTCCTTCCAATTGAGTTACATTGTGTTTCATGTGTGGTTCCCTCATCACCTTAATCTGATTTTGATTGTTCTTATATGGCAGCCACAGGTATGACCAATTAGTTGTGAAGTACCCATTTAGTTTTGCAGACCAGTCCCTGCTCAATATCAAACCATAGGCCTCTGGTATATCTACCACCATAATGTCTTCAAACTGGCAAACTCTCTCATCTGCAGATAACCGAATTAGCACATTTTTCATTTCTCATGTTACCTTGACTGCAGATATGTCCAACTGAATGATCTTACATGAGGATAATGTAGGTTCACCATTTATATTTTTACATACCGAGAGTGGCATGACATTAGATGAAGCCCCAGAATCCACCAAACAATTATGCACATAATGATTAAAAATATCAAAAGACAACAAAAATGGAAAATTTTGAGATTTAGACTTCCCTCCAATGCCAGCTTCATTTTTTTTTTATCAGATTGAATGTCATCCTAGGATCTACTTGGTTGTGGATTGAAAGCTTCTAGAAGCTTCTTTCTCTACTGGGGTGAATTACATAGTTCAAATAAATAAATATTCGCTTTCGTTTTCTTGATGTCTTCTACTATGTCATACTTCATATCGTATTCTACTGGACCCTTCTTACTCCTTTCTGTTGTATTCTCCACTATCCTTATAGGCTTACTAACTGCTGAAATCTATCTTTTGTGCTGACCAAATCATACTTAGATGTTGTTTGGGTAGTATTGCTAATATTCTTCATGGTTTCTTGTATCTTCTTAATCTTAGGCAGTATTAATCTTTCATCTGTTACTGGTCCTTTACTTCTGGTTGTAACATTAACTGATGAAATTTGGATCTCTTTAGTAGGATCCTCTTCATCTAATCCCAATGTAGGTGCACGGTCCCATAAGACCATTGTGGTATCATGTGTTTCTTCTGGTTCATTTGTTTTTTCTTCTTCCACCTCAGGCTCTGTTATTTGAGCATCTAATATTTGATTCATAACTACAATCATTGAGTTAATCCATTGTGGGAAACTCTTTTCAGAATGAGGTTCTTGATGAAAGGTGCAGAAATGATCCATTCCTACTTCATCAAAATTCAAAACAGAATAATTATATACAGGTGGTTGAGATGTTCCACTTCTCTTTTCTTGAAAAAAGGTTTGAACTGTTTTTTTGATGAACTAGCTTCTTTGGCCTTTTCCAGATCTACAATTTTATTTGATAACTTGTGTACCATATTAAATACATTTTCTAATTCATTTTATTTTTCTTCCTTCGGTCTGGTTAGTAGCAGAGGTTTCTTAGCACTAAAAGTATTTACCTCTGATTCTGCAGTGTGTTTGTTTATGTTGTTAAGTTCAGCTTCTACTTTATTTGCTTCCTCATAATTTTCCACCAATGAAGGTTTTACTACCCTTTTGAAAAACATCGCTATGTTGGGGCATAGTGCTGAAGTGTAGTATTCTATTAAAGTTTCTTCAGCAGGCTTTGTTATAGCGCTGAAATTATTCAAATGAGCAGCAAACCTCTGGTTAAAATATTGCACCTTTTCTTTCTTATCCATCTCGGAGCGAGCAATTATTTTGTAAGGGTATTAATGGTTCTTTTATTTCCAAATTTTCTTTTAAAACCCTCTCGAAAGTATTCCAAATTGTTATTGAGTTAGCTTGTAAACTAAAAAACCAAGCAGCAGCTTTTGTTTCAAGGGTGTGTGGAAAAATCCTACATACAACATCCTCATTTTGAACGCCCAAAAGTTCCAAAGCTAAATAGTAACTTTCCAAGTGGTCCTCTGTGGAAATGGCCTTTCCAGAGTCAAACTTTGGTAGAGCCTTTTATGGGTGCTTGGGAAAGTCATGCAATGGAGGACCCAAGTTGAGTGGTGTTCTTACTCTCTATGCAGGTTTATTAGAATTTGGTTGATTAGCATTTGCAGCCATGATTCAACGAGCAGTCTGTGGTGGAGATTGAACAGCTGACTATAACGAAGACTGAAAATAGGGGAATATGGTCCCAAATGATGAAGCGGTTGGATGATATCTTGTGTGGATAAATCTACCAACTCTTCCAATTTTCCACCAATACAGATTCTTCAGTATAAGAGGGCACCATCTTGGAAGCCTGCATTCTAGGTAATTTAGGGATTGCTTTCAATCCTCCAAGCTTCTTTACATAATACCTTGTATGTCTCCTCAAGTGGTTAACTACTTCAAATGGAACTAGGTAAAGGCATTCTGAACCTTAGTCATCAGAGCCTACTCTTTCTTCGGGAAACTTAGTTTTAGAGCTATCACTATTGGCAGGTGATTTTGGGAGAATATATTTGTGCATCATCACGGATGTTGTGCAATCTCAAAGACACCATGCAAGTGGAAGATGGCGCGCAAAGCGGAGAATAGAATACTTTACATATTTTGTGTCATCTTTTGTAGTTTTGGACCATAGTTTGCGGATATTGGTCATCATTTTATAAAAATTGGTTAAGAATTAGTTAGGACGTTGTCTAAGTGGATCTTGAATGTAAAGGCGCAAGACTATAAGTAGATGTTGAATTGTAAGTGTTAAGAATCAATATTTAGAGAGAACTTTGTGAGCAATCTTTGGATCACTCTTGGTATGATTGTAATATCTGCGCATGAATTGAGATCTGTTGAACTGTTTTGAAGAATATGTGATTTTGTGTGGAATTAATATGACAAGATGGAACTTGAGCTTAATCATTGTGTTCTATTATGTTTTCCTATTTTATTGTTTTTTGTGACTCAATTATGAATACACTGTAAATCTGCGACATGGATCTATAATAATGCGATGTTTTACTATTTTAAATGATGTTATTATGTTGGATCTGTATGCCCGTCAATTTTTTACTGCAATTCCAATGTAATGATGCGATATGTTGAATGGTAATGAATTGCTCTGTTAAGTGAATGAGTTGAACGACCGGATCTGTTAAGGTTGTGCTAAGTTGATAAATTGATGCACATTGTCCTCTCTCATTATGTGAAAACTTGGTTCTGTCAGCCCTCCCTCAAACATCTCAGGTGAGACTTCATCCACTCTACAGGTGTTGCTGGACGGGATAAAATATGTATGGTCCGGTGCTCAAGGAGACCATGGTGGTTTGGGTGTCGATAGAGAGGGAACCCCTATTGACT
This sequence comes from Pseudotsuga menziesii, assembly GCA_001517045.1. NCBI lineage: Eukaryota > Viridiplantae > Streptophyta > Pinopsida > Pinales > Pinaceae > Pseudotsuga > Pseudotsuga menziesii. The sequence goes on from LPNX010620448.1 coordinate 480,605, forward strand.
AGTTTTATTGACAAATGCTTTTGTTTCTAGGACCTTGCTATGACTGAGGGAAGGACATGTTATGGCATCCAAAAAGACCATAAATTCAAGACTAATTTGACCAGAAGCTATAAGAGTTTTCTAAGATGGAAAATTAGAACCCTGGACTGATGACAGATAAGTGGATGGAAAGGTACATACATGACATTCCACACGAGTATTTTTTCTCTAAATTCTTGATTATACTATATGAGTGGTTGGTGCGATTCACCTATTTCAAGACAAATTTTGAAGGACATGAACCAACGTCTTGGACCCCTGAATTGATCCAAGAGCTACAGGAAATTGACAACAAAGCATTGCGGGCTGTTGAAGTCTGGCTGGATAGTATCTTGGAAGGATATATCACCAAGTTTGCGTTTGATACTATTAATTCCTACAGCGAAGCAGAAAGGGAATTTTTCAACGGAACAAGGGGTAGGTTCTTATTATCTCTAAAATTGTCAATTAATATGCTTGTCTATTGAAAAGGCATACTAAATATGCACCTCGAGTAGTATAACTCTGGTGTGTAGTGGTTGTGGATACAGCAAAGAAAGGGGGGAGACGAATGGAATGATACAGGGTATATGGGTGCAAGTTACTATGAGATTGTGAGGGAAGTCGAAACAGAAAGTGGTCTTATGAGAGGAGGAGCAAGGTTTAGACAAGAGAAGAGGCAAAGGACAGGGGAAGGTCTTTCTATGATCAAAATGCAAGAACGCGAAGGAAGACCACATCAGACGAAGAAACCCTATAGTGACGACAAGGAATATCATACCCAAACTACACCCAGGGTAGAGGAAAGATCAACACCTAGCAGCGACGTACCCACACCTCCTCGTACTACATCACAATCAGGAAGAAACACAAGTTCAACAGTGACGTGTCTAACATGCCAATAGCAATCCAATAGTAGTAGTAGATCAGAATCTCTAGAAAGAAGGTAAAAAATGACGAGCGACAAGGTTAAGTTACCTTTTTTCCATGGGAACGGAATTGAGGATCTGGAACAATATCGGTTCCTATGTGAGCCAGCATGGACTGATACAAACTATGGATGATGATGTCAAGAAGGAGAAATTGGCGACAACCATTCGGGGTCGTTCACATGATTGGTACATGAAATTTGTACAAGTTCCTATAGGGACTCTAGCAAATACATTGGCAGAAGTCAAGAGAGGCCTTATTGAAGAATTCAGAAAACCAAAGTCTAAAGCGCATTATATTATAGATCTAAAGGAAATTAAGCAGTATCCCATTGAAATTGTTTGGGATTTCGATCAAAGATTCAAGACAATAATGGAAAGAGTCAGTTTTGAGATGAGAAACATTCAACATAAATAATGGTTCATTACAATGTTGCAAACTCATATTAGACTACCGCTTATGGAACAAAAGATCACAACACAGAGCGAGGCTCTAGAGATCGCCATGAAGATGAAAGCTTCACTAGTTGGTGAGAATGTGATTGGGATGAATTAGATTCAGACGCAATTGGAGAACTTGACGCTCTAGTTGCAATATATTAAGAAGGGAAAATAACAAGATGAGGATCTCTAGTGCACTCAATGTCGTGCGTGCAGACCAACATACCAAGGATAATTTCCCATATTTTCGAAACTACCTATTGTTAGGGGCACCGAACCCTTTGAGTTTTGGCAATGTACCATGGTGCTGCATTTGTCAAGTATATGGGAATCGACATGAGGAATGTGGACACATGCAGAAGATGGTAACGAAACCAACGAACCTATATTGAAAATTTTGTCGATCTGTCGGGCATGAAGATAAATATTTTCCTGCATATAACCTACTCCATGAGATAACGTATGACTTGTATTATGTGAAGGGAGAGGATCATCCATAAGTGCAGCAGCCGCAATCGTACGAGGTGCAGCCATGACTTCAACCTCAGTTCGTACCGCAGCAAAAAATGCAGATGCAAATTGTACCACAGAAACCGCGACAGCAGTTTGCACCACACCCACAGTATAATCAGATGTAGATGGCTCCACAGCAACCACAGTACGTTTAGTCAGTGTAGTATGTTCAACAGTAGTTGCATTCCTTGCAGCAACAATTTTCTCAACCGCAGGTCCAGCACCAAGGAGGATTCCATAGAGGATTTTGAGGAGGAGGAGGAGGAGGATTTGGTCGAGGATGCAGATGACGTCGCAGACCTGTCCAATGTTATAATTGTGGTGTATTGGGACATTATTAGAGGGATGGTCCACAATTGCAGTGTACATGTACATATTTTATTGCAATTGATCACACTGTTGAGAACTGTCCATAATTGATCACGAAGTGGTAGGCCAGGAATGTGCCTCAGATACAGAACCGCATCCAAAATCAGTTACAAAGCCAGAATCAGTTACAAAATCAGAATCAATTGATAAATCAAAATCAGCTGCAAAATCAGACTCAGCTTTAAAATCAGACTCAGTTGCATAACCAAAATCAGTTTCAGAACAACACCTAGAACGTAAACCAGACGGTAACTCAACCTATGAATCCATCGATGAATAGGAACCAAGGATTGATGGTTACGATGATCTCGGCGAAGCCCAGAATGCAGGATGTTGATGTCGTTGTCGTCACTTGCGAAGGTATGAAAATTGCAGAAGATATTCTGATTCCACAAGTTCGGTTAGCTGGAAAGAAGAAGGTATAGTTTGACATCAATGGTGAGAAAGGCATATTTTTTTAAGCGCATGACGTGATAGGAAGAAATCTTGGTAAGTTACCTGTCTATGAAATGTCAACTGATTTTGATTCTAGTTCGGTCGTAGGACCATCGCGACAGCATGGCACCTTGCAATAGTTTTTTGAAAGTTGCTTTTCACTAGAAATATATCTAGATGCTCTTGTCGATATTGAGAACCTATTGCATCGACCGGCTAAGGGGAGGAAGGATTCCACAGTGAACTCTTTGCATAAGAAAAATACGGGGAAAGAGATGCACATGAACATCCAGATTGGGACTATGAGGTAGATTCAGTCATCTTGTATCTAGGCTCAGATGTTAATATTCTGACAAGACAGACATGGAAAAATATGGGGATCTCAACATTGAGTTGGTATCCCATGCAGTTGTGACTAGATAACCAAGCCAAAGTAACACCAATTGGGAGAGTTCTGCACCTTGCTGTGGAAGTTGAAGGCATGAATACCTATGTTGATTTTGATGTAATTGAAGTTGTTGATGGTGGAGGCCTGTATCCTGTGTTGTTGGGGATTGGATGGGCCAACGATAGTATGGCAGTAATCAATTTTAAGAAGCACGTAATGATATTTGATAATCAGGACATTATATTCATCGTTTCAATGGATCCAAATGAAGGGATAAGGTATATTGAGTCGATGAAAGATGAAGTTATCAGAGGATGGGATCATGCATATAACATTTCAGAAGATTATATCCATCCGACTACTGATGGGGAACTCAATTGGTGTAGTGCTAGATCTACGTCTTCTGAATCTAATGGTGCTTTAAAGAACTAACAGAACCGCTTGCATGAGGTGTCTCTAAGGAAGTGCGGCTTGATTACGTTGTCACTATATCGTGTCACTAATGAGACCATTGAGTTACCAATCTATGAAGTACTTCCTGAGTTATCTAAGTTTCTTGTTGAATTCAAAGATAAGGTGTCAGAACCAAAGTGGTTGCTGGCATTGGAGGAAGCATTGAAGCATACTCCAGCATGATGGTGGGTGACCCATAAGAATTTGATCACTGGATGGTTGCAGTGTCAAATACCGATAACAGTTCGCTTTGGAGATGTAGAAGTGTACCATGTTGGAAGGTATGATGAGTGAGGCAATCCTGGTGATCATTTGATTGAATGTCAAACCTTGTGGGAATCGCAACCAAAGGATGAGTGGTCCATGCCTTTGTCCACACATTAGATGACATGTCACGATATTGGTATGTATCAGTTGAGTTGTGCAGAGAGATCACAACCTGGGATGAGTTGACTATTTGCTTCACTCACACCCTCAGTTTCACGGATGCCAATACATATGTTCATAATGTGCTATAGCTCATCTACGATGTTGTTCTAAAGGTAGTACCGGCCGCATATCTAGTGGATCCACATGCGCATTGTCTGATGCAGTCGATGATGGAATGCTATAATGTGACTGGAGTACCTGAGGATGATGATGATCTAAGGAATATCAATATTCCAAAAACAGAAGGGATTCAGTATGTCACAGCACTGGATGTGCTGACGGATCCAATGAGTCAGCCACTAAAGATCAGAAAGGTCAACATTGGGACAGAAGAGAACCCAAAATTTGCAAATGTTGAGGACTACTAGGATGAAGAAATGATGTCTAAGATCATAGATTTGTTTCATGAATTCCAATATTTGTTCCCTACGAAGTTCTCTGAGATGAAGGGAATACTGGGAGATTTAAGGGAGATGAAGATTCCATTTAAGCCAGATGTGAAACCAGTAAGGCAGCGACTGTATCACCTGAATCCGTGATAAAAAGAAAGGGTCAAGGCAGAGCTCGACAGAATGGTATATGCTGGGATAATTGAGCCAGTTGAAGAGTCAGAATGGATCAGTACTATGGTAGTACAAGACAAAAATAATGGTGAGGTCAGGATTTGTGTCGACCTAAGGAAACTGAACGATGCATGTCTACATTATCCATTTCCAACACCTTTCCCTAATGAGGTGCTAGAAGGAGTCGGAGGTCAAGAAATGTATTCTTTCACGGATGGGTTTTTTGGTTATCACTGTATCAAGATTGCCACAAAACAACATTTGTTACTAAATGGGGTTGTTTTCAATACACTGTGATGCCTTTTGAGTTTAAAAATGTGCCTGTGATATTTTCTAGGGTGGTTTTCACTACATTCAAGGACTTTATTCAGAAGTTTTTGCAAGTATACATGGATGACTGGACCGTGTATCGATTGATCAGAGACCATCTAGAAAACTTGTGACTAATGCTAGAGTGATGTCGACAACATCAAATTGCGCTGAACTCAAAGAAGTGTATTTTTTGCGCACATTTTGGGATGTTGTTGGGTCACATTGTTTGCAAGCAAGGACTGTTAGTTGATCCTATGAAGATTGTGTTTATTTTGAGTTTGTCACCACCTACAAATGTGAATATTCTTAGAGTGACGTTGAGGCACACAGGATATTATCACAAGTTCATATGAGGTTATGTTGTGATCACAACGTTGATGGAGAAATTGTTAAAAAAGGACATTGTATTTCTATGGAGTGAAGAGTGTCAAGATAGTTTCGATACACTGAAGGCCAAGATGGCTTCCGCAGCAATACTAGTATTTTCTTATTGGAATAAGGAATTCCATGTTCATGTGGATGCACCGTCCATTGTATTGGGAGTGGTGTTTGCGCAACCGAGAGAAGGATATCTAAATCACCTGATTGCTTTTGCTAGTCGAAAGTTGTCGTCTGCAGAGAAAAACTATATGACCACACTGAGGGAAGGTCTGGAAATGGTATATGTGCTACAGAAGTTTAGGCATTATCTGTTGGGTGGTCATTTAAATATGTTTACAGACCATTCTGCTTTGAAGTACCTAGTCAATAAGCTTGTGTTTGGGGGGAAGATATGTCGCTCACTACTTCTCTTTGAGGAGTTTGATTTTGAGATAATTGTAAAGTCGTGTCACTTGAATGCTAGCCCTGATCATTTATCCCAAATTGAGACAGGTGAGGAACCTACAAACATTGAAGATGTATTTCCAGATGCACAATTGTTCAAAATTGACATGGTTGATGGTTAATATGAACAAATCATTCATTTTTTGGAAATAGGAACTGCTCCAGAGGACCTTACTACGAGTCAAAAGAAGAATTTGGTGGTCAAGGCCTCGGATTTCTAGTTGATTGTTGGACAGCTATATAAATTAGGACCAGTTGATATTTTGTGCCGATGTGTCCTACCATATGAACAAGGGAAAATTTTGGTAGAGGCCCATGCAGGAATTGATGGTGGACATTATGGAGGATGTGCTAGTGCAAAGAAGGTACTTCATGCAGGGATTTGGTGGCCCACTCTACATAGAGATGCGATGGATTATGCATGGACCTATGATGTATGTCAACAAAGCAGAAATCCATCGAGGAGGGATGAGATGCTACTAGTACCTCAGGTGACATTGCAACCATTTGATAAATGGGCGGTGGACTTTGTGGGACCAATCAAACCACCTGGGAAGTGAACTGGTGTGCGGTGTATCATTACAGCGAGTCACGACATAGTCAAATCAGCAATAAATGTAGACAGTTAAAGTAGTTAACTGGTGGTTGTTGTGAAAGTGACGCATATTGATGGTGGATCCAACCGTTGGGTTGGTGGGATCAACAACGAATTTGGGTAGTTAATGCATTATTTGGTCATGATGAGGTAAAGTAGATCACGTTGATTTGGTAATGATGAGTAGGGATCGACTTGATGCTATAATAAGTGGCTCGATGCGATCAAGAGACACCATTGTGCAAATTTGAGTTGAGTTGTAGAGTTGTAGAGCAAGAATCAGAGTGAATTGAGTAATTTTCTAAGTGAAGAGAGGGTGCACGACCATCAAGAATTGCGTGGAATTGGTGCGGCATGCAGAGTGACCCGATCACAGTGGAGATTTTGAGTGAATGTCATTCACCAATCAGACTGGTAACCATAGTGGAAGAAATCACTAGTATTTCAATAGGCTCATCGTCGATATCGAAGAAGAAGAGGAAGGCATAGAATCCTAGCTCCCTGACACCACAGAAGAGGCAAACTAGAACGTCTATGAGGGTAGCGAAAGGAAGCTACGCAGACAAGTCCATCGAGCTCAGGATTCATGGAGTGAGCAACTCATGCAGGGGTGTCCACTGAGCATATCCCTGCATATATACCACCATGTTGGCCCAGTGCACATCCCAAGAAGCTCACCAAGAATAAAAAATACCTAGTGAAGATTCCAGCGCTACCACAGCGGATGGTATGCACTACAGATATCGTGCCTGCACTGATACAGATGAAGTACAATGACCATGACTTTCTTGCATGGTAAGGCTTTGCAAACGATCTATTTGTGTCAATGGTAGCAGTAGAAGGCAGCCCAATAGGATGTATTTTGTGGGATTGGGTGAGCAGGTTGAACAAGGCAAGATTGTTGGGGTTGATTAGCATGCCACATTTTGGGTGGCTAAATGAGGTGAATGCCTGTGTCAAGAAGTTGTTGGATTCTTTTCATGTAGGGACGTTGTGGATGGACACACCAATCAAGATCACAATGGATTTAATATCAGATATCATGGGGCTTTTGAAGGATGGGCTAGACCCTTCACAGTATTTTAGAGGCAAGGACGATGATAAGAGGCTTGCGGAGAAGTTGAAGAAGCACTATGGGATGGAGCACGACGGGAGATCTTACCACATAGACAGTATCAATGACCAAGCGGTGCGTATCAGCACAAGGATTTTGGCCAGCAAAGTGGTCAAGAAGAACAGCCCCATACAATGCAACTCATGGGTGATTGTGTGCATGGAAAAATATAGAGAGGGGGTACAAATGAACTGGTCACTCTTTTTGATGAACCAGTTGGAGGAGGATGTAGTGGTCATGCATGTAGGAGAGTGGTCATTTATATATAGCTGGTTATTGATCTTAATCGCACTCGTGGATTGGATGGAGACATTCAACTACCAAGGCATGGACGTAGAAGCGGTGAAAGTGTGCAAAGGTGCACGTTAGCAAAATATCTGGTGGGTAAAGGAACCTACAATACTGGAGGATTGTACGATCAAATTTTGGGTCTATTGGGAAGTGTTGCATGCGGTAGCTGTAAAGGTTCTCCGGTTATCTCAGGAAGTTGTGATCAAGTATCAAAGGATTTCTCAATTTGCAATCGGTCCACATGCCATTCATGTGCAAGCGCGATGTGACCCAGAAAATAAATGGTTTTCGATGCCGTATAATTTTTTAGATGGAGAATTAAAGGAAATTGTTAATGATTGGCCTATGGCATGGAGAGAATCGGTCAGTTTGGAGGAAGTATCAACAGGACCCCCAACGAATGCACCTGGCGATCCCATGCATAAAGATGACCGACAGAGTCACCATGAATCTGACATAGAGTCGACAGACACACCCACTAACCTGGATGCAGAACCTGCTTTTAGAGAGTCCTAGATGAAGAATCGGTATGAATAGGGCGTGACCAGTAGTGCAACATCAGGGATGGAAGCACAGTTGAATCAACTTGTGAAGGCGGTTACTAATGCAATAGATGCAGCAGAAAAGGAAGTCAAGAAATCCACACAAGAGGGATTTTTGGAGGTAAGAACCAAACTTGAGTCTTTACATGATGTTATTTTGAAGCGAGCACCAGAGGAACACTATGCAGGAATATGACTCAATCAGCACTGGGACATGGGTTCGGAATGTTCAAATTCCCCCAACTATGATTGAGACTGAAAATGAGGACTTGAACACCTCCCTACAGCAGTTGCAAGATACATCCATTGATATCGACATGTTGTCTACACAGACATTAGTACACATGGATAGAGTCTCCAACCAAGAGTTAGCCGATAGAGATCATAACATCAGCGATCAGTTTTTTCGATCATAGGAGAAGGAAGTGGTAGCGTAAAAAGAGATTGAACAATTGAAGAATGCACAAGAAGAGTTGGAGGTGAAGAGCGCTGAGGAGATTACGGAGCTCAAAACGGATCAAGACAGACTAGTAGTTGATAAGGCCCAACTTTGGGATCACAGTGTGCGGCTGCAATAGGTGATTTTAGAGGGCTGTCAGTGTATCTATGAGATCACTACAGAACTTGATGTAGTAGAGAAAAAAATTGGCTTGGAGCAGTCGTCACGAATTCGCAGTGAGACAACGCAAATTTGAATTCTATAGTGCATCCAGATACACCACCTAAATAATTTGTTGAAAGAAAGAGCGCAATAGAGGATGTGGCGGCACAGATGGAAGAAATGGAGCAGGCAGCAAAGAAAGTTATAGACGCGATGACGCAATTTTTGGGAAGCGTCATCCAAGACGAGAAGTTAGCGCAACTAACCAACCAGTTGCAAGAAGCAGAGGGGCAGCTAGCGACATTAAAGACAACATTGAGAACAATGCCACCTGTCATTCAAATTACAAATTCTGAAGAGCTGAAGGTGCCACAGCAGCGTGTTGGAAAGGATCAGGAGCGATAGTGGAAGCACATTGCATAGTTAGATGATTTCCAAGATATTAGAGCACAGCTATCTGTTAAGGAATTTGTGGCTTTACAGGACACATAGGGAGGAAAGAAGGAGATTGTTGAGAAAATGGTGGAGCACCCATTGGAACACGACTTGATAAAAATCCAGGAGATTGCTGAAAATATCAGGACACAAGTCAACGAGATCAGCTAGCAGTAGCAATACTTCAAGCTAAAGATCAACGAATACACCATATCTAGCTAACGTGGCTCGGGGACGAGCCACAATATTGTGTTGGGGGGCTGTTAGCAGGCGGTTTTGGGAGAAGATACCTGCGCAGCATCACATATGTTGCGCAAGCTCAAATACACTATGCAAGTGGAAGACGACACACAAAGAGGAGAATAGAATACTTTAAATATTTTTTGTCATCTTTTGTAGTTTTGGACCATATTTTGCAGATATTGGTCATCATTTTGTAAAATCAGTTGAGAATTAGTTAGGAAGTTGTCTAAGTGGACCTTGAATGTAAAGGCACAATCCCATAAGTAGATGTTAAATTATAAGTCTTAAGAATCAATCTTTAGAGAGCACTTTGTGAGCAATCTTTGGATCACTCTTGGTATGATTGTAAGATTTGTGCATGAATTGAGATCTGTTGATCTATGGAACTATTTTGAATAATCTGTGATTTTGTACGGAAGTAATATGACAAGATGGAAGTTGAAATGAATCATTGTGTTCTTTTTTGTTTTCCTATTTTCCTGTTTTCTGCGAATCAGTTATGAATACACTGTGCATCTGCGACATGGATCTGTAATGATGCAATGTTTTACTATTTTAAATGATGGTATTATGTTTGATCTGTATGTGCATCAATGTGTTTACTGCATTTTCGATGTAATGATGTGATATGTTGAATGGTAATGAATTGCTTTGTTAGGTGAATGAGTTGAATGACCATATATGTTAAGGTTGCACTAAGTTGATAAATCAGTGCACATTTTCCTCTCCCATTCTATGGAAGCTTGGTTCTGTCAGCCCTACCTTGAACATCTCGGGAGATACTTCATCCTCTCTACGGGTGTTGCTGGACAGGGTAAAACCTATCTGGGCCAGTGCTCAGGAAAATCGCGGTGGTTTGGGTGTTGAGAGAGAGGGAACCCCTATCAACTGGTTTTGTTGATTGATTTTATGTTAACAATCACCAATGGAATAGTTTTTAGTAAATGGATTTCCTCTACCAACCATGCAGTGGCGGCCCTCCTTCTAGCACCAAAATTGTTAATGCCTAGAAAAATACCAGGTACCGACAGTAGGGACTCTCCCCAATAATCATTCCCAATTAGATCATTTACTATTTTGTATGGGGAATCCATCCATTTAGTATCCCAGATACCATAGAGTTTAAGTGTTTTAAGTCTATTTTACCGATTGTGTCCCAGTCCACCGTTTATGTGATTTTTAGTTTTATGATGAAATGCAAGTGCCTAAACTAAATGCAAGCGACTGGTTAGAAAAAGCCTCAATCACTTATAAATTAAACAAAACTTATGTAATATATTCTAAAATACCTATCTAACCTCTCCCCAGGGGAGCAGAGATTATATCTAACAGATTAATGTGCTGTAATGTTGCATATGGAATCCTACAGGTAGCTGTTCAAATTCTACATACATAATCAAAACAGAAAATATAAACAAAGATAGCTTCATTTGTTAAAAAATTCATTACTAATTCATATGCACAAGCTTTCTAACAGAAAGTAAAATCATTCCTCATTGTAGAAGTATTTCATTAAGTTAGAACGATCTCACAGTTATATAGCAGCTAAATAAGAAGTAGTTCAACATTAGAAATCCACTCAATCCAAACTTGCACAGTCCTTCCTCCATCACAAGTGGATCTCATTTATTTATAAATAAAATAGTTCTCATACAAACAACTTCATCATCAATGCACTATTGAAAAGTCCTCTCTAAACTACCCTCTACTCCTATTTATACATTTTACAAATGACTCTTGGACTCCCTCGGTCTTTTGGGCTCCCCTAACTTTTCATCTTTCAAAATTTATCTTCCAGTGTCTTACACTAGGAAAATGAAAATAAAATATAAATATTGCATACACTGCCAAATGGACATAATAAAAAATTCTTATGTGGGCCTAGCTTGTTTCTTAATGAAATTGCCCCATTCACGAGCTTCTCCAGTGATAGTTCGATAGTCCATTGGCTATAACAATCGTGGAGTTACTTCATGTTTAGATAGCTGAGATTCAATCTCTGTCACCTTTGTTGGGTTCAGTCTTAACAAGTCTTCTAAATTTTATTTATGAACAAAAGCATGTGCAACCTAGATTCTAATTGCTTCCTCATTAAAGGCTTTTGATCTTTTGAATATTTTGCCCATCTATCTACAATTTGTCTTGGATATTCTTCAAATGTTGATCTTTGTCCAGGAATTCCTGGACCTGGGTTTCTTCTAAAGTTTGGCATCTATTATGTGTTGTATGCATTTTCTTGTAGAATTCCATACATTTTTCAGCAGTCTTTTCAATCGTTGTGGTCAATCTTACTGTTGCCTTGCTGTTGAAATCTAAGAGTGCCAACTCCGTCTTCAATCCTCCTTCTATTTTTTTGGGGCATGGTGTAGTCTGAGTATTGAAGTTGTAACATGAACATAGCCAAAAATCACTTAGTATTACTATGATCAACAATATGCATTCAGGAAAAAATAGGATCTACTTGTAATGAGAAGTTATTGTTAAAATTCAGATATCAAATGAAACTTTGGTGTGAAATCAAGTTTTCTTTTCAAAGGTACTAAAACTGTCTTTACCAATTCATATTTGAACATCTCAAATGACCCCTATGATGTAAAGAATAAGTTATCCAAATACTTCAAGCCTTGGTAAGGTGTATATTAGGTGAAAACTGGACTGGAAAACATTAGCTCAAGTTCAAATTCTAACCAAGTTGTTCTTTTTGTTTTGCTTAGAAGGTTTGGTTTTATATACTAAGCGTAAGAACTTCTCCTTTTCGGAGATAAGAAAACATCGCGAGAACAACTGTAACTGAAACCAAGGGTATCCTGAGGGATGTTCGAAACCTTATCTTGGCCATAAGGACTCAGGAAAACTGAACATCCTAAACTAAAACCCTAGCATCACACACAGCTTTCACCTAAGTGCAAGACATCACACTTTCTACACATAAAAATAAACCATTCCAGGCGAATTCAGTGAAGATCTTGACCAGCCGCAAATTCATCCATAAAACCCCATCGGTCTAACAAACCCATGTTTATGGTATGAGGAGAAAAAACAACAGGTGCAGAAAAAGTAAAAATCCTATATGGTCGAGCTATCAAACTAGGTCAAAACCAGAGATGCCCAAGATCCTAACGCAGCTGACTTGGGTAAAAACCTCCAAAGGTCAATGCGAGAGAAAAATAAAACCCTGTCAGGTCAGAAAATGGATTTTAAATCCATGGCGAAGGAAAAACCCTAATCTCATCAACAATCAGTCCCCACAAAATGCCTGAAACTTTATTGAGGAAATCCTCTGACTCGGAATTGGTGAGAGAAAAATAAAACCCCGAACAATGACGGCTCCAACATCCAAACCTTGCTGCAACCGTTGACTCAACTTGTTGAAAACATCCGCAAATACCTCATCGAAAAAATTCATCCAAAGGTTCCAACGAAAAACATCAGCTACAAGCCTTGAATTTTGTCACATTAGTCAGAACAAAACTCTAAGCCATGCCACAACTATCGGGAAAAATCTCTAAAAAATTCTGTAGAAAAGGCCCATTGGAAAAAGTTTCTAAAAAAATCCCACAAGTAAAAAACAAATCGGTGGCAAACCTTGAGTTTCATCGGATGCATCGGCACAAAACCCTGAGTTATGTCGATGTTGTCGGCAAAACTCACTAGAAAGATCCAAAGAAAAGGTGGTCGAAAAACTCTATAAAAAACTTCTGAAGGGAAGGTAACGGGTGGCGAAGATGAGCTTCTGCCAATATCTTTAGCATCAAAGGCTAAGTCGGGATGAACCATCAGCTCCAATCAGCAAGGTCTTTCGATGAAAAATATACACATAAACGCATCGGCAAGGACATGCGAGTATCGTTGATAGTATCGGCTCGAAACATTAATTTCCGGTGAAGTGATTAGTAACAATTCAACCTAATATCCCGAAAGATCTTGGATTTGGATAAAATCGGACGGTAAATTGGAGTCTCTCTGACATGTCGGCCAGACTTGATGAGTTCATCCAATGCATCGGGTGAAAAAACTGAGTTCTATCTTGGCAAAAAAAAAGGGTTTTTCTAACTTGTTGAAAATAAAACTAAGTCATGGAAAGGATCCTTAAAGAGAAAAAGTATTCTAAGAAAGTTTAAAAGCTAAAAATCTAAGAAGGTCCCCTAAAATATTTTAAAAAATTGGTTGCAACAGCAACAGATAGATACTTACAGCAACAAAGTTTCAAAAGAGGAAGTGCAAACAACAATTTGTATATCAAGTAGGACTATGATAGCATACTTATTATTGAAGTGTATGTTAATGACATTATCTTTGGAAGTGATGATGACTCACTAAGTCAACAGTTTGCAAAAGATATGCAGAAATAGTTTTAAATGTCTTTACTTGGTGAATTAAATTTCTTCTTGGGACTTCAGATATCTTAGTGTACAAAAGGCATCTTGTTTACCTACACAAAATACATCAAGTAAATGTTGAATAAATTCAAGATGGAAGATTGTAAAACTATGAGTACTCCTATGGTCACTGGTTGTAATATAAGCAAAGAAGATGAATCTAAAGAATTTGATAAAAGGGTTTATAGGTCAATGATAGATAGTATACTCTATGTAACAACCTCAAGGCCAAACATTATGTAAGTTGTTGGATAAGTTGCAAGATTCCAAGCTACTCCCAAGGAAACTCACATTATTGCAGTAAAAAAGGATATTCAAATATATCTAGGGAACTATGGATTTTAGACTATGGTATCTTAAAGGAAATAAGATAACATTGGTAGCTTACTCAGATGTGTATTGGGTAGTGTTAGAATAATCAACCCATAGTTACCTACCTTAGACATTAATTAAATCATTTTTGTCTTATTACCTAGTTTCCTAGATGCCACTCTATGCTAGTTTCCTTCTACATGTCCTAGAAGTAAACACATGCTAAAAATGAGTCATGGAGTGCTTAGGAAACATCCTGGAAACCCATTTTAGCATTTCTTCTTTATTCCAAATCCTCCAAAGCGCATATCTGTTTTTTTCTGAAATATTCCTATTTTATTGAGATTTAAGGAAAAAGGAAAAGCTAGATTAGGTGTAGTTGACTTGTTTTTTTTCCACATCATCCTCCCTCCTTTTCTCCTAATAAAAGCATGAATGAGTTGTCTTTCCATCCCTCATTAGCCTTCCTACTTGACTTAGCCGATTCCTGAGCATCCCGGTGGATTTGGAAACTACTTTATGCACCTAAGGGGGATTTGACTAGATTTAGTAAGCTTGCCCTTTTACCTTTTCGAATGGAATCCTTATGCATTTGAATCTCTCATGTAATTATATACTGTAGCAGCCTATTAATTCACAAGGTTGGATATTGTACACTTACTCGATAAATATTAGTGTTATGCTCCAATTGCAGTCTCCTTTGGTGTTAATTTTGCATGTTTGATTAGCAATTTTGTGAGTGGAATTGTTCTATCTCTTGGGTTCAATTTCCACATGGTATCAAAGCCTTTGTAGATCAATTTTTTTCCTTCCATATTGCTATTGGAGGTTCAACACCTTGACTGGGAGCATATTCTGCTGACTGAAGGGAACAGTTTCTGAGCTAGGGACCAATCTCAAAAGATCATCTTGACTCCATTCAATTTCTTTCAGTGGAAAGCTGAGATGGAGATATTGTTGAGAGAGAAAGGTATCTATAGGGTGACTATGGAAACTGAAGCAGAGCCCAATGCAGCTACATAGAAAATAAAATGGCACAACAGGAGGGATGAAGCCTATGGTATTTTGTGCCTGAGCATTTCAAGAGACCTGCTCTTCCATCTTGATGGATTGACATCACCTAATGAAGTGTGGGAGAATATTGTAGATATTTTTAGTAATAAATATGAGATGAGAGGACATCAAATCAAGAATGAGCTGATATCCTTGAGTCCCAGTATATTTGAATCCTTGCAACTCTATTTTTCCAAGTTTAAAGCCCTTGTTTTGCAGCTAAAACAGTGTGGGATCGAAAAGAAGGAAGAGCAACTATTTTTGGCCATACTCCCTAATCTTGGCCCTGACTATTTAGTGTTTGTTTCGAATTTCCATGCCACCAATTTGACAGCTCTAGCCTGGAATATTCCTAATCTTGCAGAGTTCATGGAAACCCTCACACAGGAACAAGATAAGTTGCTGATGATGGGCACCATCAAACCTTCCAAAGACCAAGCTTTGGTTGCTGGAGATTCAAGGGTGGATTCAAAAAACAAGAAAAAAGCTAAAAATCCACATGAGAAAAAGAGAGACAAGAACAAATCTCAAGAGGAGCCCCAAGGTTCCAAGAAGAACTCCCAGAAGAAGAAGAACAAAGGACAAATGAGCAAGTGTGCATACTGTAGTAAGGGCTATCATCCTGAGCTCTTATATGAAGAAGAAAATTGACATGTTGACCCAACTCTTGGAGAAGAATAACATCCCCCTTCCTGATTGCTCAAAGAAGAGGGAAGGAGGATCAAATTCAGAGGACAGAGAGAGATTACATGCCTTGGTTGCTGGCACAGCAAGCTCACTTAGCTTCATCATAGACTCTGGAGATTCTAGACATATGGTTTCAACAAAATAGGCATTCTCCTCTCTTGTCATGTCGAAAGATCCACCAATATTTTTGGTAGAGTACTCTCTCACTGACAGTTTGGGGAAGGGAAGGATTGATCTTGACCATGGTAAGTTCAATAATGTGTTGTATGTTCCAGGTCTTGCCTCTAATCTCTCGTCAGTGTATCATATGACTCACACTGGGTCTCTAAAGAAGGTCATCTTCTCCCCCTATGATGTTGAAATCACTGAGATTTCAAATGGTAAATTCATAGCAAAAGGTGTTGTTGATCACACTTCAAAGGTATACATGTTTTCCCATTTTCTACCCTACTCAAACCCATATGCTCTTCTGATTCATGCTAATGAGAAAAGCAAGCTATGGCATGAAATATTTGTCCATCTTAACTAAAAGTATATTTCTGATTTGAGTGAAAAATATATGTTCATAGGGCTACCAAATATCAAGTTTTCTAAGGGAGTCTTTCAAGGTTGTATCCTAGGAAAACACCCAAAGCACAAATATGAGAGAGCTAGTCATGAGAGAACCTCTGCACCTCTTGAGTTGATCCACAGTGACATTGTTGGTCCATTTCCTTATATGTCCATGAGTCAATCCAAATATGCATTGACCTTCATAGATGACTTTTCCAGGTATTGTTGGGTTCACTTCCTAAAGAAAAAGTCTGAAGTTTTTGACCTCTTCAAAGTCTTTAAAGCCTTGGTTGAAAACCAATCTAGGAGGAAACTCAAGATCCTCAAATATGACAATGGTGGTGAGTATTTCAAGTTTGAGTTCATTCAGTATTGTAAATATTCAGGTATTTAGATGCAGCATTTGATCCCTTACACACCACAAAAAAATTGTGTTACTGAGAGAAATAACAGGTCACTGAAGAAGATGGAAACCTGCATGATGGAGGCTAAGACTTTGCCACCAAAGTTCTGGGTTGAGGCTATAAACTATGAATCCTACATCCAAAATAGGGTGCCTCATAAGCATCTTGATGGTATGACTCCTTTCGAAGCTTGGAGTGGGCACAAGCCAGATGTGACCCATTTCAGGATTTTTGGCTCAAAGGCCTAAGTTAGAATTCCAACTGAAAAGAGAAAGGATTTGCATCCCCAAATCAAAGAGTGCCTATTTGTTGGGTATTTTGAATATTCAAAAGGGTACAAGCTGATCAACTTGAGCACTAACAAATATTTCACTGAATGAAGTGTTCAGTTCCAAGAAGATCCTTTAGTAGCAGTTGAAGTTGAAGAGTCTTCTTCACCACCAGATCCATTGATTGTAAGTGGAGAGAGTAATGAGTTTGTTGATTCTGATATGTCTAATAATGATGATTTGATTACAGATCCTGACAGTCCTACAAGACCAAAATGGGCATCAAATACCATCCATGTAGCTAGGGAACTAGCTGGAAATCCTAGTGACACTAGGAGGACTAGATCTCAATTTGAGAGTGCCTTTGTGTGAAAGATCCTCTATTTGCTGAGAAGTTCTATATGATGGTTGAATAAAATCCATAAACATATGAATATGCAGCACATGATCCAATATGGAAAACATCCATGAAAGAAGAATTCATCTCACTCCAGAAGAACAACACTTGGGAACTGGTTGATCTTCCCCCAGGGAGGAAGCTAGTTCAATGTAAGTGGGTTTTCAAGACTAAGTTTTCTGCTGATGGTTCACCTTTGAAATATAAGGCAATATTGGTATCCAAGGGCTACTCAAGGGTACATGGTATTTAATACAATGAAACCTTTGCACCAGTTGCAAAGATGGACTCCATAAGGATAGATTTAGCCATTGCAGCTTCAAAGCAGTGGGAGGTACATCATATGGATGTGAAGTGTGCTTTCCTAAATGGAGATCTCACTGAAGATATTTACATGCAGCAACCTGAAGGGTTTGTTTCTAATCCATATTTAGTGTGTAGGTTAAATAAATCATTGTATGGGATCAAGCAAGCCCCCAGGGCTTAGTATGCCAAGATTGATGGCTTTTTGCTATCATTGAGTTTTGTTCGATGCAAGTCTGATCCTAATGTCTATTTTAAGATGATTCATGGTTCTTTGATGATTATTGTCTTGTATGTGGATGACCTTTTGATTACAGGAAGTTCAAAGAAAGAGATTGCCTCCTTTAAGGATGCAATGAACCATGCATTTTCTATGACATATTTGGGATTGTTGAGCCAATTCTTGGGTCTCAAAATTGCTCATTCCCAACATGGAATCAAAGTACATCAGTCCAAGTATGCCTTATATTTTTTGAACAAGTTCAACATGAAAGATTGCAAGCCAAGCAAGACTCCTTTCCTTTCAGGAGTTAAGCTTGAAGAAGCAGGTTCTTCTCCTATGGTAAATAATACACTGTATAGGCAATTGATTCAGTGTTTGCTTTATCTTACACACACTCGACCTAACCTATCTTATGCATTTAGTGTGGCTTAAATATACATGGATTAACCTCATGAAATCCACTGGAGAGCAGCCAAAAGTATCCTAAACTTTGTTCAAGGAACAAGAACACATGGGATCTTCTACAAAGCAAAATCTAATCTTGATTTGATTGGGTTTACCGATAATGATTGGGTAGGTGACAACACAAATCGAAAGTCAACATAAGGATATGTGTTCATGCTTGCAGAAGAACCAATCAGCTGGTCAAGCAAGAAGCAGAGTGCCATAGCTCTCTCATCTACAGAAGCAAAGTATAGAGGAGTTGTAAATGCACCAACTCAATGTTTGTGGTTGCAGGGAATACTTGGAGAATGTGGCTTCGAATCAGAGTTTTCAACTATTATCTACTGTGATAATCACATCACTATTAAAATATACAATGATCCATTTCAGAGACAGTGAACCAAGCACATTGAGATCCATATGCCCTACATCAAACAACTTGTGCATGATGGTACCATTCATCTACTCTTCTGTGCATCTTCAGAACAAGTAGTAGACATCTTCACCAAAGTTTTTTGTGAGAAGAAATTTAGTAATCTAAAATCACTGCTGGGGATTGTTGATCATGCTATGAAGCATAATTTATGACAATATTTCCAAATTTTGTTTTCCTGTCCATGTTTAAGGGAGTATTTCCCTACTCGGTTTTTCCCTCTTTCCTTGGTTGTATGGATAAGTAGTATGTAAAGGGTGACTAAGCCTTGTTGCTAGGCCCTATAGTTTTCTGATATTTACTCATAAATTCAGGCTTAAGGGGGGGTTTTATAATAATCAACCCATAGTTACCTACCTTAGACATTAATTAAATCATTTTTGTCTTATTACCTAGTTTCCTAGGTTCCACTCTATGCTAGTTTCCTTCTACATGTCCTAGAAGTCAACACATGATAAAACTGAGTCATGGAGTGCTTGGGAAACATCCTGGAAACCCATTTTAGCATGTTTGCTTCATTCCAGGTCCTCCAAAGTGCATATCTGCTTTTTCTAAAAAGTTGCCTATTTTATTGAGATTTAAGGCAAAAGGAAAAGCTAGACTAGGTGTAGTTGACTTATTTTTTTCCCACATCATCCTCCCTCCTTTTCTCCTAATAAAAGCATGTATGAGTTTTTTTTCCATCCCTCATTATCTTTCCTACTTGACTTAGCCAATTCGTGAGCATCTTGGTGTATTTGGAAACTGCTTTATGCACCTATGGGGGATTTGGCTAGATTTAGTAAGCCTGTTTTTTGACCTTTTCGAATGGAATCCTTATGCATTCGAAACTCTCATGTAATTATATATTGCAGCAAGCTATTAATTCACAAGTTTGGCTATTTTACACTCACTCAATACATATTAGTGTTATGCTCCAATTTCAGTATCCTTTGGTGTTAATTTTGCATGTTTGATTAGCAATTTTGTGAGTGTAATTGTTCTATCTCTTGGGTTCAATTTCCACGGGTAGGATGTGTTCACAATAGAAGAATCACCGGTCATACACCATTCTTCTTAGGTAACTTCTTAGTATCCTAGTCGAGCAAAAAGAAATATTCAGTATCCTTATCAACCGCTGAAGCAGAATATATAGCAACAACATCTTGTTGTACTCAGATTATTTGGATGAAACAAAACCTCCAAGAAATACAAGTGACATGTGATGATCCAATTCCAATTACATGTGACAACGCGATTGCCATCAGTATCTCCAAGAATTCAGTTATGCACTCTAAGGCAAAGCATATTCCCATCAAGTTTCAGTTTCTTCGAGAGCAAGTCATAGATAAACATATCAAGTTGGAATATATCGGGACAAAAGAGAATATTACAAATATATTTACTAAGCCTCTATCTAGAGATACCTTTAAGTACCTTTGAGAAAAATTGGGAGTCGTACTATCTCCTAATTCAATCATCTTCAACAAACAAACACTATGATAGGGGAAGAAGTACTGCTAAAAGGAGTACCCTTTGCCATTGATGTCAAGGGGGGAGAAAAATGGGAGATTGTTGATGAACAAGGGGAGACTATTATAAGGGGGATATTTAGTGTTGTCATCAATGACAGAGCATATTGTTGATTAAATTTTCATTGATGCCAATAGTGTCAACAATTGTGTCTTGGTGACTCCTATAGAGCCCTTGAGGATGGGTGTTTGGTCTTTGGTTATCGGTATCAAAGGAGAACTTTTGACCTTGTCCAATCCCAATTCTGAATCTCTTGGAGTCCTTGGGACAATGGAAAATAACCATGTTTACCTATTGATATGGTTAAGTATCCTTAATTTGTATCTTAGTTCCCAATCCCATAAACTAGTCTTGGAGCCCTTAGTGTATCTACCTTGTTGGAAATGACCCTAGGATGTATGGTGGTTTGACAATATTCCATGCTTTCCCTTAAAGAACCAATGATTCCATTTTTGAGCCCATAAGATGATTCCTGCTTGATCAATCCTTGAAACCCTCATTTGGTGGTCCTTAATCCCATTAAATGACCTTGTCACAGTAATGAAAGTAGTAGACCCACACATATGGTAACCTTGACCTTGAAGATGGCTTTGAAACCCACAACAAGGAAATAAGGGACCTTGACATGGCATGTTGAGTAATCCCTGGGTAAAACTAACCCCCACAATTTAAGAAAATATAAATTATCCATACTGTGGTCATTTAACATGTTGAAGGTGTCCTACTACCTAGGAGAATGATCATTGCTTGGTTATGGTCCACTTACATATGGAAGTATGAATTGTGGAACTCTTGGTAATTGGTGGTATATCCCTTGTTGCCTTTATATAACATAATCAAATATCTTGACATAGATTGCAAACCAAGCAATGTCGGCTCAGTCAAACTTTTCCTCGAAATAATATTTATGAAATAAAATTCATCCTCTTGAAATAAGTCGGCCCAAGATGAAACCCAATTGATCTCCCGACATTGAAATGAAATAAAACTCCTCGTCTTAAAAGAAGCTGACCCAATTTGAAACCCAATTGATCTCCCAACGTGGAAACATATAAATGCAAGTGTATCCTCACTCAAACGATGGGAAAGTGAATTAAATTCATGAAATTGACTAAGGCTACCTCGTACCCGAAACACTACAGCAGAATATCTTTTTGGGTTTACAACTTTAAAGAGGCTATAGGCTGCTACTGTTCTACATATTTACCACAAAAAAAATTGGAGGTCTGATATCTCAGTTTTAAATACAAGAAATCTACAGTTTGAAGACATTTTTGAGACAGTCCCGAAGTAAGAAGAGACTATTGTTGGTTCAAATTTTGAAGACACCTTTTGGACAGTCCTAAAGTGAAGAAAAGGTTGCTTGTTCAACCTTTACCTTGCAACAGTCCGAGTTGTTTTCCATCTCAGATAAGAATCTAGTCAACACTCCCGAGCTTTGAAGGAGATGGTGATCCTAATCTTGGAGCAAGTCACGAGCTTTCTCCATCACTCACAGTTTGAGGTTGGTCAAAATTTCATAATTCCACAACAAATCAAGTGACATACTCAGCCCATAAATGAGGTACACTCAAACAAGACAAGGTATGTACAGTGATGATTTATAGTGAGAGATACATGTGTAAGTACAGGGATGAAATTTATTGACATATATATATGAATGCAGATGTGTCTTAGTGATATGCTTAGCTCAAATTTTACATGGTGATAAGCTCAATAATGTTTACACAGTGATATACATAGAAATATGTGTAGTACACAGTGATGTGCAGTGATATCTACATAGTAATGTTCCATAGAAACTGACACAGTGGTATGCCAAAAAATATTACACACTGAAGTGCTCAGAATTTTTTTACATGTCCACGGGTTCAGAGAACCCTTCTTCTTTAGGGTGGTAGGGTGGTGCTAGGGATCACAATTTTGTGATTTGGGCTATTGTAGAAACTCGTCAGTTGAAGCTGATGAATTATAGGGTGTTGTATCCCCATCTAGTTGCAGTTGGAGAAGTTGCATAAGAATTGTTATTCCAGCTGTTGTTGGATCAAATTTTTATCTTAGAAGCTTCTGATGTTTTTCCCCCAAAGCTTGGGTTTCCACATAAATATCATGTGTACTTTGCATCTTATTATTTTTCATGGATATTGATGATATGTTACGATGATTGGTTACTAGCAACTTGCTATTGATTAAAGTTAAAATTTATTAATGTTCAAATATTGATTCGCCCCCCTCCTGGTATTTCAACAAAGACAAATTTCTCCTGAGTAAAAAAATTTGTGAAAACATTATGCAGTATGCACCTTTGTAAAGTATTAATGAAGTGTGATGGTCCTTGTGTGCACTAGTTCCCTGGTACAGTGCATGTGAACCTCGCCACCTTCTTCCAATGTGATTCCAAATAGGAGAAGAAATGTTGTTTATTTTGCAGCCAAACTTGCATATTTCAAACCTCTGTGATAATATGGAAGGGTTCAACTTGGGATTCCATACCATGCGGCCTTTCTTGATCCCATACAATGGATTCCTTAGCTTTATTTCATAGAGAGAATAATCTGTGTACCCCTCAGGATTTTCCATGAATATTTATTCTTCCAATTTAACATGTAGAAAGGTATTTTTGTCTCTTCTTTCTGGAGGAAGAGAGACATGATACAATGTATCATTGTTCTTCAGTGACTCGTATTCCTTATCCATGGTCGCATGTCTTGGTGAATCGTGACAAGCCACTTTGTATAATTTTTTATCATACCTCACCATCATGTAGCATCTCTCTAGGAGTTTATATCACCTCTCTGGGAGATATGGATTTGCATGACATAGTGCAAGGTTCTCATCTTGAAACTGAGATCCCATTCTCCTTTTTTCATATGAATCCCCAACAATTTTCCCAACATACTCGATGACATTTTGAGCCCATTTAGGCCTAGGATTGGGAGTAGGAACTGGATCTAGATCTGGATCTGTTTGAAATTCATCTTCAATTCCAAGATCTAATTCAACTTGGTCCTCTTCTTTGGATTATGAATCTAAAACATTAATAGAAACATCATCATATGAAAATAGTTTAGGTAGAAAGAATTTACCTTCCCTTTTAAATGGATGCAGAGATTGCACTAGATCTTAGTATGGAAAAAAATGTGAGAACTCATATTCCTTGGAGGCATGGTTTGCAACACATTCCACTATCAGCTTCCCAATAAAGATATATGATATCTCCACTAAGTTAGGTTCAAATAAAACTCACTTTGGTGAGCCTATATGAGTCATGTGATATACAGACAAAATATTTGTTGCTAAAGAGGGAACATATAATACATTTTTTATCATTCCATGTTCTAATTTTGTTGTACCCTTCCCTTCAACTTGGATCTGAGTGTCATCTCCCATAGGAATACTTGGACCATCAGTAATATTTAATGAAGATAACGATTTTTTGGAGGAAACCATGTGGTTGGAGTCTCCTGAATCAATGAGGAAGACTTGAGATTTTGAAAATCCAGCCTTCAATACATGGAATCTCTCATCATATTCAGTATCGTCTCCAGAAACAGCCTTCCTTGCGCCTTAAACAGGGGAAATATTATGTTGTTCAAGAAGTCTTGACATATGATCTATGTTTTTCTTCATACAACCTTTCTTTGTATGGTTTCCTTTCTTATAGTAGGATCACTTGGCCTTATCAAACCTATGATGTTTATCCTTCTTAGAGCCTGAGGCTCCATCTAATGGATCAAACTCCTCCTTTGGTTTGAATTCAGTGTTCTTTTTATCCTTTCCTTTATGTTTCCCTTTGGATTTCATATTATTTGTCTCCCTAAACAATATAGCTTGATTCTTGGAGGATTTAAGGGCTCCCATCTATATCATCTTATCTTGTTCTTGAATAAGATATTCTGTGAATGCATTAAGAGAGGTAATTCTCTAGTTTGGAGTTGTCAGTCTCCCGAAATGAAAGGTGAACATGAACAATGAGGATTTCGAGCCAAGTTTGCTCAGAATGGAGAACAACAATAGATCATCATTCTTTTCAATCCCACGTTGCTTGCACTACATGATCAAGGATTTGAACTTAGAGAAGAATTGTTGGATGGTTTCGAAATTGTTTGGTTGAAGATTAATCGGTTCATTCTCCATAGTATGACCTCTCAACTCATATTGCTTGCCAAACATTGATTTGAGCTTCTTCCATACTTCTCTTGGAGTTTATAATCCACCAAGGTGGAAGAGTAACTCCTTGGAGATATGAATGCACATGAAACCAAAGGATTCATCCAATATGTTCAAATACTTCAACTTCTCGAAAGGTTGTTTGGGTTCGACCTCCTTTCCCATAGTGGCCCTATACAGACCTTTGTTCTGCAACACAATATTCATATAATCCCTCCAATCAAGAAAATTCAAGGGTGTGAGGATCCTAGGTGTCAAGGTCATTGAATTATCCATTTTATCGCTTCAAGAGAAGCACGGTTCTTCTGAATTCTTCAATTTACCTGCAAAAAAAACTTTCAATTCGAAGGAAAACCAAATCAATCACCCTCTACTTTGACATGTGCACATTATCACGGTGCTTCACACACGGATAGACTACTCTAGATAAATTCAGAGGAGCCAAGGAACAGATACCAGGAATTATGTGGAACCCAGTTGCTTCTAGTGCATTAATGGAAGCTTCTGAGGATTGAATTTTCCTTGGTCACCTTCTATGATACATTGTAAAATTAGCAAATCTTCTTGATATTCAGGATGGATTGAACCTCACTATGAAAGAAAATTGAAGGAGGGAGAAGAAATTATGTGTTACAATGATCAAACAATCATGGTGTATTATTCAAACAAGAGGAAAAAAGTTGACAGCATAACATTAATCTCATAATAATTAATATGTATGTAATACATCCATGATACAATAAAGGGAATTTGAATCCTCTAGGAGTGATTCAAATCCCATGACTTGAACTGACTCTGAAAATCACTAATTGTGGAAAAATCACCATTCAAGGCTAACTAGCGTAACTACGGACAACTGAAACACCTCACAATCAGTTAAATGACCTAGGTAGGTAATTAAAGTCACCCAAAATCCTTAAATCATGCAAATTCGGTGCTAGGCTTATTGAAAGTGAACTAATTGATGCCCATTGGAACATAATAAAACACAAACTAGGGTGAACTAATAGTGGGGCTCCCATGACTCAATGTGGGTTCCTAAATTATAAGGATTGGCCTCTGGAGCTCCTAAACTCGTGCATATTGTTGTATCAAGTGGTAGGTGGGCTCTAGATAACTTCCCCATTGAACTAATGAAGTGCAAACATACTCCTAAGCTAGGAAGCTGACATTTAAACTATGGTGTTCAAGGGAGGATTACAAATAATCCTAACACATCATGTGGTTGTTGGGCCCTGGATAACATCTGTATAACATTAGGAAATTGATAACATCATCCTAAAATAGTAAAGTAAAAAAATGAATAAGGTGTACAAGGGAGGATTATTAAATAATCCTAACAATCATATGTATGCACAAACATATTTGTATGCATGATGCTTTATCTCTAAGTATTCCCATTGTTGCATATGCATTCTCTTGCATTTTAAACATCCTCTAGCCTTAATTATCCAAACATAGAACTCAAAATATATAACAAAATGAAAAGAGTTAAGGAATTCTCCTTTCCAACTCTTTTGCATAGCATGGAATTATGATTCGACATCAAAGATGATTTCGCTCAAGTCCTTTCCACTAATCACACAATGGATCATTAACCATGAGTTTCTCACCAAGTAACAATTCACCATATGTATAAACATATATACTTGCTACTTTAAAAACATATAGTTCTTATTCTATAAACCCAATAAATTTAAGGTGAGAAATCCCCCCTGATCAATTCCTTCTTTGTCAACGTTTCTCTCCAACTATTACTACAACAATTTTCTTAGATTAATGTAGATTCATTTATGAATGTAGTAGCTTCCAATGTTGTCTTCGGTTTTACTCTAGCCCGTTCGAGCATGCGACAATATTTTCTTAAATGGAGTTGTCCTTGTACTTTGTTCACCCTTGTATCACTGCTTCCTTTAATTTGAAAAATTCAATCCAAGCCCAACTTGCTTTTCTCATTTTCAAGCCCTAAGTAACATTGCAACTTCCTTTATTACTTCCTTCCCTTATCCAATATTGCCTCAATATTAAATTTAACTTGTCTCCTTGGCACTTCATAGTGTTGCAATTAATTCCATTCCATCTCCATTTGGAGTATTTTAAAAGTTCATTCTCCTTGCAAATCACATGAAAATTGAATACACTTTTCACTATTATGATCTATTTATTTTCCATTTCATAAGTCACTGTAATGTCTTATGTCCTTCTTTGGTTTGTTTTCTATATGTATACTAAGAATGCACTAGTATTATTTATCTCCATATTCCTTTTCTGATATTTATTTATGGCTGGAAGCATTTTCTCCATGTTATAATGTATTGTCATAGCTTAAGAATCCACTATATATCATCTCGTCTCCTTTCTTACATGTAGTTGTCTTCATGCTTCATTCAATTACAGAGGTTGATTTTCTTTTCCATTGAACTCTTCATCACAATTTTAAACCACACAATAGATCCACACTCAATGGAATTCCTTCCTACCCAATTATAATCTTCTATGTGAGTGGAATTTCATCACCCCTTTCCATTGTTTACACATAAATTGTTGGTCCATTTCCTAAAAAAATTTCAAGCATGCATACACTTGCACAAAAGGATGATTCACCCATCTCTTGTATGAGTGGCATGTTCTTCACATGTTGTCCATTCCATGTTCCCATTAGTTTTCATTGATTCCTTAGTAACTATATATTATAATCAATACTCTAAATAAGGGCTTCCAAGACCTTTTTCTTCCATCCATATTTCACATTTTGAATATAGCTAATGCATTGCAGGCACTCTAGCTAAGACACCATAAAAAATTATTGCTTTTTTCATTCTACTTGGTTGTTTATTACCCACATGTTCCACTGATTTAGAATGGTTTTGCATATTCGCAGTTTTTCTATAGTTTTTTAAGGCCCTATACAATGTTATTTGGCTTTGCTATGGATTAGGGTTTCAAAAGGCTTACCTAATCCTTGCCACAACATTCTTTTTCTCCTTGATATATTTCCAAAGCGTTGTCATGCGCCCCAAACAAAATTTGTATGTGGAAGTTGTACCCCTGAGAAGTTATTATATCAACTAGACTCCTCATGGCCCACAGTTTCTTTTACCACTTCATCTCCTAGGGTTATAGTTTTGCATATTTAGGGGTTTTTTCCTCTTATTGTTTCAACCTTTACATTAAAATAAAAATTTGTCCTCTTGTAATTCTCTCTTGCGAATGAGCGTAGACAACACATCTCTCTTCATAGACAAGCTATTACCATTCGAGCTAGTTTGTATTACTTTGAATTTCCAATGTTTTTACATTCCATTCATTAATAGAATTTGATTTTAATTGTACTATTTTTCTCTCTACAAATGTTTGTGGGTGTGTGTGTTTCCGTTTTATATTTCTACCTTCATTTCATTCTCCAAATAATCCATATTAAATACTTAACAAGTTTGATAAACCTGTGTAAAGAAAAGTAATACCAAACATAATCTAAAGCACAAAAATTAACAATGGCTCACAAACACATTACATAGAGATTTACCGTAGAAACAACAAACCAAGAAAACCAACATTCTTGAGAGTTTCTCCACTCTCTATCTCATTGTATTATCTTTTATGTTCACAACGCAATATTATAGGATCCAAAACCCTAGTCCATTAACTCAAATTAGATTACAACCCCAATTCCTTGAATATAATTACTTAACAATGGGCTAAAAACAACTAAAAATGGATTAAAAATAGACCCAAAATTTGTTTATGGGACATTTCCCCCTTGTGCCTCACCCCCCCACCCAAACCCCTATAATATACCTAGGGGAGGATAATATGGGGTACCTAGGAAGGTACCCAAGGGGACTATACTATATAATGTGTACTTAAGGGAGAATACTTAATGTAAAGCGGTCATAACTAATGGAATAGGCACAATAGTTAGTTCTAAGAAAATAATTTAATATTGAGGCATTAGTTGGAATAGACCCCAAGGAATACTCATGAGGAAGTATGCATACTCATGTGTATTTATACTTTATCTTGAGTATTCCTAGGGGTTTATGTAAACTAATCCCTCATGATTATATTAGTTCCTTAAAACTACCTAGTGGACCTATTCCATTTTTTATGGTCATATTACATTAATTATTCTCCATTAGGTACACATTACATTACATATTCCCCATTGGCACCTCCTTAGGTACCTCATCTTATCATTTTCTAGGTATATTACAAACCTCTTTACTATGGGAACCTATAAAGACTGCAACACATGTCCAACATTCTCCCACTAATTGTATTCTTTGAAACAGGGGGTCAAAGGGGAAGCATTCATGAAATCAACTGCTAAGGGTATTAACCCCCATTGATTATCTACACCAAGAGAAATTTTCAGTACTAATAGACTTTGTTAATGAATATACAACATTCTTCAAGATATCAAACTTATCCAACTGTATTTTGTTAGGCTCAACCATGTCTCTAACAAAATGGTATTGAACATTAATATGTTTTTTGCTTGGAAAGATAAGCATGGTTATTTGTTAAAAAAATTACACTTGATTTTCCATAACCTATATGTGTTGCTTTCTGAACAAAACCAATACCTGAACATAATATTTGCAACCATATGGATTCCTTATTTCCACAAGTGATCGCCATGTATTCTTCTTCTATATTTGACAATGCAGCTGGACCATGCCTCTTACTCATATAATTGATTGCTCCACCAAATAAGTTAAAAAAAATAACCACTTGTAGATGTTCTATACCAATATCTCTAGTCTAGTTTGCATCAACAAAACCTTGTCTATATATCTCCTTGTGAGATCCAGGTCTTCCTTGGTATTAGATTGAATAATTTGAAGTGCCATACAATATTCCAAAGACCCTTTTCATCGTTGTCAATGTTTCTTCCTTGGTTTTCACATTTATCTGCTCAAAACTCCCACTGTATGGGAAATGCCTAGTCTATTACAAACCTTAACAGAAATCAAACTTCCAACATCACTAGAATAGAGAACATGTGACATGTCTTCTACCTATTCTTCTTGGGACATTGATTTGTAGATAACTTTGCACCTACATGAATTGGGAACTTTAATAGTTTACATTCCTACATATTAAACCTTTATAATGCCCTCTCAATGTATTTCCTCTTACTTAACCAAAGTATTATATTGGCCCGATCTCTTTTAATTTCCATGCCCAAAATAAAATTTGCAACACCAAGATCTTTCACATCAAACTTAAAATATAATCAGAATTTGATATCCTTGATTATTTCCTTATTGTTTTTTATTAACAACATATCATCAACATACAAGACCATATAAATAAAATCATCACCAACCTACTTGGAATACACACACTGATCAACTTTTCTTCTTGAGAATACAAGTCCCAACATATAAATTTCAAACATTTGATACCAAATTATTGGTAATTGTTTTAATCCATACATGTACTTCTTCAACTTGTAAACTAACAAAACCCTTTAGTGTTTGTTTTACTACAAAACCCTCTAGTTGTTTCAAGTATAATTCGTCTTCCAAATCATCATGCAAAAATTTTGTCTTCACATCCATATACTCTACTTCAAGATCAAAAGAAACAACATTAGAAAAAATAAATCTAACAGAAGATAATTATTTAGCAATATGAGAAAAATATCACCAAAACAATTCCCTCCGCCTGAGAATAATCCTTACGTACAAGGCGAGCTTTGTTCTTCCCCATCTTACCTTCTACAATGGACTTCTTCTTAAACACCCATTTGATAGCAATAGGTTTTCTTCAAGTTAGCAACTCAACTAGAGCCCAAGTCTCATTTTGATCCAAGGGTATACAGTTATTCAATGGAACGGAAAAAACCCAATGTAAATAAATAAAAAAATCCATGTATGGATAATAAAATATATTTGATAAGATAAGTAATGATATTACAATGAGAATGATGTTTGTATAAATACTAATATCGATGCCTTTTCATAAAAAGGCATAACCTTTCATCAAGGTGCCTCTTCATTAATTATTAGTTCATTTAATTATTAATGTTTATTAATGATTAATGTT